>QFDT01000104.1:0-27109 GCA_003315915.1 Macrolepiota dolichaula | reverse complement strand
AACGAAAGGATCATGAAATCAACAACCCTACCTACGTACAACACACACACACCATTACCTTTCCCTTTCCCCTAAACTAAATAACCTCACCATATCGCGCGCATCACACACACAATGACAGTAACCACACAACCCCAAAGCAAAGCAAAAACTCTCACTCTCACTCCCGAAGGTTAGGTATTGTATCCGATATATACCCTCTTTCAGCTTACGGACTACGGGTTGATGGGTCGCGGTGAAAAAAAAAAAGGAATTTTAAATATAAAAAGACTCTTAGACTCGTAAGCACCCTTCAGACTTACGCCATACCTTGTGCGCGCGCGCAGACAAGTAGACACACACTTGGATTGGATTGGATTGGGTAGAGGGGGAGAAGGTTTCCTTTTACCTCACAGTGACGCAGGATACATGCACATGTGGTCAATCCAACCCCCCGTATACGTGCCTCAAAACCGCTGCGGAAGGATGTATCAGGCAAGAACGCAGAGATTCTTTCCCTCAGGCTGTTGTGTGCTGATGATAGCACCGACCGTTCTCGGAGAAGCAGGCCGAAGCAAGGGAACCGGCTAGCATTTTGGTGCAAATGGATGCCCCTTGCTGTGTCGAATGGGTATATATATATGGCATCCGTATAGAACGCATCCGTATTCCGATTCCTTCTTTGACAGTTTTCAGGTGCACAGTTACCGGTTAATCATCATCTTGATTGAGATCCCATCCCTTCCTTGCTCTATATGTCCTCTCTGGATCACCGACGGCCGAGATCGAGCCATCGACTCATGTTTATGCCGAACAAATCGTGTTTGCATTAGATGCTGAGCTTTTTAAAAAAACTACCTAATTATATCTATAAATACGTCGTAGAGTAATGGGGTAACTGTATGCGCAGGTAAACATAGATGTGTGATTCAATGCTAGTATAGTATGTAAAATGAGAATGTATGCAGGTGTAACAAAGATGCAGGATATGTACGGTGAGCATGGAGGGAGCCAAGGAAAAGAAGCGGCAGCGAGCATGAGCAACGTGTGAAAGGCAAGATAAATGGATCATGCAATTGGGGTGATACGAAAATGTTGGGTGAGCCAAGATGTACAAAATGATGAAGGAAGCCAATAGAATGTGCAGTCACAAAAAAAAACAAGTTATGAATGGGAAGTCCGAAGTCCCAAGGCAAAAGAAGTCGACGTATAGCATACCAATAAAAAAATTACAAATTCGTGCGCTCGTGCATTCGTGAAGCATGAAATTATAGGAGGATCATAGAAGAATCATGGAATCATCGTCCGTAGCCGCCGTTAGCATATCCGCCAAATTCAACATATCCATAGGTCTTTCGGCCAACGGTATTCGTCGTGGTTGGCGGTGGTACCGGGTAGTATTGGGTTTGATACACTCCTGGTGGTCCGGCATTGGCGAATGGGGCAGCAGGTACACCCGGACTGTCGTACTGAGGCGCGGGTTTCTGATGTTGGGCCTGAGCTTGTGCGTATGCCAACTCCTCACGGGCGGCATTAGCCATAGCACCGGTACCATATTGGTATGGTGGGGGAGGCAACGACGAGATCATCGCATTGCCATGACCTTCAGGGCTGTACCTTCGCGAGTCCATCATGGGGCTGGTATATGCCGAGACGCAGCAACGTTCGTAGTTGTAGGGGTTGGCACCAGCGAGGGATGAGTATGGTGAGCTACCATGTCCTCGGCTTCCGTAACCGTTGTAGGGTGAAGATCCGTGATTAATACGAGCAATTTGGGAGGGTGCAAGCGTAACAGGAGAAGTCGAGGTAGATGCGGCGGGAGTTGGCGGACTGAGTTTGGGATAGGGATTTCGGCCTTGAGGCTTCCTGGTGGACTGGGGTGGTGCCGAAGGTTGGGAAGGGATGACGGATTCGGAATGAGCGTAATAGTTCTGTGACTGCGATTGCATTTGAGCAGAAGCCTGTCGAGACGGCTGTCGATAAGGATCCGCTGAGGGTGCATATCCCTGGGTCCTTTCAACCTCAAATCTAACCGCATCAAAGTGTCTGCCGGCATTGCCGACAACTGGACTTGTCCTTGCACTTTGAGTCTGCCCGATCATCGCAACAGAAGTCGTCGGCGGAGCGTGTATCGTTGATGGAGGCGCATATGACCGATAGATCCCATTCACCTCATTGGAGGGGACATAAGGCATAGAGGCATAATCACTGTAACGGATAGTTGACGCGGGGGCGGGTCGGTGCACGCGAAGTCGGGTCTTGCGAAGCCGTTCCATTTCTCGCTCACGTTCTCTTTCCCTTTCTACCTCGAATTCACGCTGTCGTTCCAGCTCTCGCTCTCTCTCGAGTTCGCGTTCCCTCTCCAAAGCTGCTTCCCTCTCCATCTCGTAATCTTCCCTCTGTTGGGAATATGTGGGAGAGGGGGGTCTCGATGGAATGTCCTCCAGAGGAGAACATGCGAGCGTATAGAAGTACAAATTCTATGCGATGTATTAGTTGGCTCAACTCGGTTGTGAAATAAATACATGAAATTGCTCACCTTCGGTACGCCGTTTCTTCGTTGATCATCCATCGAATACACATAGGGCTGCACAAGCGTCGATGACCTGGCTTGTGGTCTGTATCCCTCCACTTCTCTCTCACGTTCGCAAGGCATCGGACCGAGTGCAGAACTAAGAGAACTAGAGGTCGACGTGTACGGAGCAGTAGAAGAAGGGGGAATTGAACTGGCCGAGCTCAAAGTCATTTTCGCAAAGCCTTGGAGGGGCAAGGTATCCATCGGGGAAGAAGAATGGGGCACGGGTCGTTGTTGTTGCTCATGAGGAATTTGTAACGTTATCCCTGGTCTCTGGTGAGAAACCTGGCTGTGAGCACCGTCAACGGTGGAAGGATAAGTTGCAGCAGCAATGGGCGGTAGCGAGTCTGCGGCGGCAATTCCACTCCGTTTGGTCGGTACATGTGAGAAGCTTGCTGAGGTTGGTGAAAAGGCTGTAGCGGCAGAACGCTTGAGAGATGATGGTGCAGGAGAGGGGGAATAATTGTAAGAAGCAGGCTTATAATTATACGATGTCTGCGAAGGTTGCGAGGGGTAAGGGGAAGACGTCGAATAAGATGGCGGCTGTGTCTGTATTGGAGGTAGTTGATGATAGACAGGGTGAGGAGGTTGGGAGAGGAAGGAAGTTCGAGAGACAGGGGATGTCGATCGAGCCCTTGAGCCCTGTCTTGAGTGTTGTGGTTGAGGAGCTGTTGAAAGCACGCAACCGTTGCCGACTGCTTTGTAATACCTGGTCCTTCCGCTAGGCGTATGGGCTTGACTATGTACGAGTGCCCCGCCAACAGCCCTCCTACGTGATCGTCGAGGTTCCCTCGCTCTCGACAAGTCACGTTCCTTCGCCATCACAAGACCTTTCAACAGGTTCAGCCATGCTTCGTATGTGGCTTTGTCGACGTATAGGTTGTAATCGATACCGCTCAAAAACTCTTGCTCCATGTCGTTGATAGCTTTGAGCTCGATGCCTGACACCTCTGACCAAGTTTTGTTCGTGTAGGTATTGCTACGCAGAAAAAAAAAGTCAATACAACAGAAACCCATTAGATCGCCATTATACGCACTCGTCAAGAAACTTGTTCGCCATCATGAGTCCGGCCACCGCTATCCGAAGCTCACTCCCAGAAGGACCGACGAGACGTGTCTTCTCCTTGAATTTGTAGATATAATGCAAAGAGAGAACGATCACAGATTGTGAGACCTGTGTTGTTTCGAGGATTTTCTGGAGAAAGGAGACGAAATGGGGCGCCACGAAAAGTTGGTCGGGGGTTGTAACGGATGCGGGGTTGGATGTATGCGTGAGTGCCGAGCTCGGGGGCGAGTTTTTGGGGCTTGGGTACGCGCTTGCACCGGAGGAAGTGGATATATGCGCGTTGTTGGTTGATGCAGGCTTTGCATGCCAGAGGTAGCAGATCATCTCGCAAGTTTTTTCCGCGATAAAGTGGGCTGAGCGGGATCGTGTAAAGTCGAGCCAGTCGACGAGATGTGGTGCGTCTGCCGGGATGGCTGGCTTTGCCTGAACCATGTCAAAGTCCTGTGGTTCCTCTGGGGGAGTCACTGGGCGCTGTGAAGTCGCTGTTGGCGGGCTGTATGCGCACTTACAGGGCTGCATAGGACTGAGATGGCGGTCGAGGGTGGCGATGGGGGGGAGGATGGTGGTGGTGCGGGAAAGAAATGTAGAAGTGTATGGCGGCGTCGGGGGCGCGTGGAGGGTGTTGTGGACGGCGAGCATGGTGGACGATCTTGTCTGCGCCGTTGGGGTATAAAAGGCGGATATTCTTCATTTCATTTCAAGGAAAAAAGAGAGTTGAAGAATCTCATCATGCTCCGTTCGGAGACGTGACATCCTCAGATCCGCGTCACAGACATACCCATCAGATCCAGCCTCCGAACCGATCCAGTTTGGCTTGGGGTCGTTCCGTCCGACTTGGCCACGGCGCAGGCGTTGCAGTCGGGGAATCCCCAGGGATTCCCCATAGCCTTTCCCTTATCTCCGCACGTGATCTGCCTCCCACTGCAGCGCTTCCAGTTCTCTCGCTTGCCTGGATGCTGCAGGCTCTTGTCTGCCCCATGCAGTCCGAACCATTCGTCCCACTGCTTGCGGCGCCAATCCCCTAGAACCGTGGCGTTTGGCGCACAAAATATCAAATCGGAATTAAGTTTTCCTCCTGTTCCCACATTGTAAATCATTTTATTTGCTAGCAATTTATTACGTTTCTGCTATCCCCGCGATCGTCACTTTCGCAGCCGCCATGTACTTCCATTTCCAGAGGCAGCTACAGCATCACCATCAGTCATACACAGCCAGTCAACCAGCCGTCTTCTGAGTATGATTAATGCTGATGAGCCCTCCCCTTACCTTTCAAGCATCCACCGTAAAGGTAACCGTAAATTTGGCAAGCATCCGACGCTGGCGAATCGCAAAAGGAAACGTCAGCAGCAAAATCCAATTCTAGAGCCTGAAGGAACGTTTGGACTCATAACAGTCCCATCTGTATAATTTTAGTCGTTACCGCCTGTTCTAATCAGGCATTCACCTCTGATAGTACTGATATCTCCTTTGTATCTACTCACTCCTTCGAAGGAGCTTCCACCCCCACCCCCGAGTCCCCGGTAAGGATCCCCAACCGAGGAGAGGACAAAGAATCCCAAGAGAGACAGTGAATTCTCTGGACGCCATCATGCCCCTCCTGTCTTCACGTCATGAAGCAACAAGCAGCCCTTCCATCCTTCACCATCAATCTCTTGCGTAAGGAAGAAGGGAAAGATGAACAACGGACGGGAACAAAGGAACCCCATCGCCATATTCTACCGACTTGGAGCCACCGCTTCATTCGTATTCTTTCAACAATCAGACAGGTCTCAATATAGTGGACACCAGCGCATCCCCCCTGCCTGCGCCCGTGAAAGTTCCCGAAATTTTGGAGATCTTGTTACGATTCCACCCTCGTCAACTTTTTTTTTTTTTCTTAGCACGCACGAACACTATCCCCCGAAATGGAAACCACTATGACAAGAATTGATTATTTAATGCTAACCCCTGTAAATAAATAAATAAGTAAATAAATGTATGGCGGTTCCGCCAAACATAAGAATGACACCGCCCTTCGTCGGAAACATGGACCAGAATGGAAAGCGAGTATACATAAAAGTTAGGGGAGGGAGAAAGAAAGGAACGATCCGAACCGAAATCGCCATGGGTGTGCCGAACTTGGGCCAGATCAGATTTGGAACAGTCATCCATCAACAACTTTAAACCTTTCCCCTCGCCGTGGATCTAAGGCAGATCAGCTCCAGAGACCCCCGTGATACCACTACTCCATGTGTAATGGCAGTTCACTGGCAACAGCCAGTGCTCTCCTTTTATTGTGTTTATATCACATTATTTACACATCATATGTGTCAACACCCACAGTCTGATTCTTCCCTTTGATTCTCCGTTTTGTTGATACCATGACACTACTTTTACCACTGTTACGCCTGTTGTATGGTTACAGACCTGTCAGCCCGTGTTTCCGCGCGCTTACATACGTATCGATAATCAATTGCTAGTACCACGAGCTACATCAGGCACAAAGGGCCCACACAACTGGGGTGGAATCTGGTCATCTTATCATCTGCCCATCACACACATACACGCATCCAGCGTCGGAGATGGCCTGGATTAAACAGCTTCGCCGTTCGAACCACAAGGGATACAAAAATTTATTTCTCTCCCTTATGTTTCTCTTCTCCGCCTAACCGGAGTCACGGACCCTCGTGAGTAACTCCCACTCGACCCGACGCCCCCTCCCAAAAAAAAAATGCATTGTTCGGCTCCACACCGGAATTCCTCCTCAACCATATTCAGAATTCCTCAGGAGCGCGGACAGGAGTCCACGCCTGAGTGAATAGCCCATGAATAACTTATTTCCCTCAAATGTGATCACGATTATCATCAATACATACATACGTTACAGATCATTTTGGACGCGTCACATTGACTAGGTATCTTTCCTTCACAAAGGCCGCCCGACCGTGGCTAAAGTGAGGGGGGGGTGGACACGGACGTATGCGAGAAAAACTGCCGATGTAGGTGGATCATACCAGACGATCGTCAATATATGAGAAGAGACAGGGACGGACACCCCTCGGGAAGGTACCTGAGGCTGAATGAGCCACTGCTGCGCTGGGCTGCCCTCATACACACACACACACGCTCGGGGGGAAACGATCTCTTTTGTGCCCTCCCGCGTGATGTGCCCTCTCTCCGTCACCTTGTCGATGAAATGAATCACATTCAGTCATTTCATCGCATCAACTCACAATACAAGGGGGAGGGGGCCTGATTTTGTACATCAGCTTTTGGTTCACCGGCTGGTCGAGTGCTGCCAAAGTGCTGCGTAGCGAATCAACAGATGTAGAAGAATGGAGGCAATACGACCCGGGTGTTGGGCGTTGGTTCTGGAGGTTTGGGCTTGACTGTTGACGTAACCTTCTTTTTTTTTTTCTTCCTTGTCAGTCTGGCTGCGCACGATGTTTTCGGGCGCTGCGATAATTGTGTGTCTCTCCAATTGATCGTGTGGTGGTTCAGACATGGTAGGTGAATTTGAGGGCTGATGAATTCTGCCGTCGATAGAATCATTCTATCCCCTGTTGCCACCGGGTCTTGCGAAAGGAACGTGTGGTTTAAGTTCATAGTGCAAGGCGTATGACATCACTACACCCCATCCTGTTATCTCGACTGCGTATCTCATAAACTGACTTTATCAGTTAGCGTCGAACTTTTGAGAACTTTCAAGAAACCTCAGGTCTTACTCACCACCACCACCTCCTGTGTCAGGTAAAACTCACTTCACCCCCTTTTCTAGAACACTCTTCAATGCAAACGCGCGCTACATTTCTCCAGGGATGCATGATTCATAGTCCTCGTTCGAACACCTCCCCCAGGCGTATTGTTCACCATACCCTGCATAAGCCGGTTTACCGACGTCTATCACTGTGCGCAAGGTTACTAGGAGCATTTCAATCCCTTAGTTGACACCGACAACATTGGACAA
This sequence comes from Macrolepiota dolichaula, assembly GCA_003315915.1. Classification (NCBI taxonomy): domain Eukaryota; kingdom Fungi; phylum Basidiomycota; class Agaricomycetes; order Agaricales; family Agaricaceae; genus Macrolepiota; species Macrolepiota dolichaula. The sequence goes on along the minus strand of QFDT01000104.1, from coordinate 19,543 downwards.
TACACACATCTGATATAAAACAAAAACTCCGCGGAGCACAATTATCAATCCGGTCTGGGAGGGGTTAAGCCCGCCACGGAGACATGACTTGCCACATACTCAGTTCTCTCAACCTTGGGTACTAGTATACACATCAAAATGCAGAGCCCTTCGGAATATCACTGGAACATGATTATCCTTAGAAATGTCTAGAGCTTTGTAGAATGTCTGGGCGTATATAAAACTAATGGTCCGAGACGGGTAACTCAGGCTTGGTAGTAGGTTCATCACGGAGTCTGCAACCGCATCTTTTTTTTTTGCGTTAGTTCGTGCTCCTTGGAGCATCTAACACACGAATTTGTTAGTAACATACAATAACATACAATCATTAGTCCAAGGGTGGTAATGTGTGTGCGTTAGTAACGGATTTCTACGGTCCGAAAGTCGGGGGTGGAAGTGGATGCTCGGTTCGGGATATAATGGTTGTCGGAGGAGTACGCCGAGTGATAATAGTCAATTATCGAAACAATATACCAAGGGTTGCACGCGACCGCCCGCTAAAATCATTAGCTGGCGGCGGTGGGTGGTGACGGCGCCGAGTGACATCGGCATCAGATGTGTTCATGTATGATGAAGACGTGCCCGTGCCACCCCCCCCGCCGGTGTCGGGGACCTTTTTTCTCATACGTTATAACGGGTATCTGGTTAAGTCTACTTGCATTTAGGCCAAGCTGAGCGCATGAGTCTGAACTGGACCGGTGTCTTATTTGGGTATTCAGGTTGTAACGTAAGTTGCGATATACAGGTAACATCGGAAAAGAAAAGGTATGAATAGGAATGGTGACTCGAGATTGCGAATACTGCATGCCAAAGACAGGATCGGGTGTATGATGATCATGTGTGTCGTGGGCACTTAGAGCGATCTGTGTGGTGGCTGTGGGAGGTGGGTGTTTAATGAATAACAAATCATGATACATGCTATTGACCAACTCGAATGCACATGCCCTTGTGTTAGATCCTGGGGATCATGAGGTGCATCCATGTTGGGTATCGCCGTTAGCATCACATCAGATTCTAGATCGGAGAGTGCCATGCTCCCGAGCGATACATTGAATGTGGACCTAGGTCTCGAATTAATATATGCTTGATAATTGACCCAGGTCAATTGGGTGTTGCAGTGTGAAGGTGGCTGATGATGACGATCAGGTTGGTCCTTGATGTGTGATGATGGATGATACCACGGTTGTCAGGACCCAGGATGTTGATTCTCAGAAGGATCTGTTTACGCAGTGCCTCTAGTAATCTTATCGACTGTGCCCATGTCTTTGATCGATTGTGGACGCCTCAACCTCGGGCTTTGTGATCCAAACCTCTTGAGAATTCTCGAAAAAAAAAGGGTGTCAGACGACGTGGAGTGTGGTGAGTTGGTCCGGCAACTGCTTGTTTCTAGTTTGACAAGATGCCTTGCGGCGAGTTTCATATGACAAAACTCGCTATTCTGAGTAGCGGTATAGGATACCCCACAGCCACGCCGTATCTCCCTGCGACATCCTAGCATTCGGAACTCATCACTCTCCTCGGTTTAAAGAGACATGTCTCTGACTTGCGCCCACTTCTTACAAACCCTGTGTTGCCGACAGGATATGTCTATGGTTCTCCGACAACGGAGGTCTAGATAAAAATAAAAATAATTACCTTAGTTCCCAGCTAACCTCGTTGTCACCTGTCTAATGGCGATAACAGGGGGAAATGACCCGAGAACCGTGAATGCCTTTCAGCATTTCATGTGTTGTGGAGTGGGTAATGAGGTTCTGAAATGATTGTTCTTCAGGTCGGATAAGTATCTTCTGGAAGGCCGCCGAGGACGGTGGTCTTGTTACGAGCCTAGTTCGTAACAACGAGGGGTTACTAGTAGCACACTTGGATTTTGGGGCGAGTCACGGGTAACGGTCAGTACAATGCGTTGTGTTAGAGACAGGAGTCTGGAGCGCTCGTAGGTAGAGCGGATTGACCCTGATTATGATTTTTTAGGGCCCCAGTGGAACGGAGGAAGATCGTTCGGACATGGGTGGATGACAAGTCCGATAATTGTGTTCGTTTATTTCTGGCCTTCATAACCAGAGTTATTCGGACCAGGATCTGAGTTTCGGGGAGAGATGATCTTCGTAAGCCAACAGGCGACGTCGGGTCTTACCTGCCGTTGACGGAAGCCGGTGATGAGGGTATAAACAGTGTTGGCTAGTTGTGGTGACTTATCAGTACGTTAGTTACGGAACTTGGGCGGTGTGGCTAACTCTGGCATATTGGTCAGAAAAATTTCCCATTTGTTAAAAAAAAAAATCAAATTATGATAAGACTGATGGCAACAGACCAGGCAGCCAGTCTATGGTTTTGGTAAGTGAGAGAAAGTGGCGTTGATGTGATGTTTTCTCCCTTGATGATTGCCGCCGGGGAATTAAACGATTTCTCCATATTTACCGGAAGGCGTAGCCGGTCTGGTGCTCCTGTGGTGTTCTCCTGTCTTTGTCCACCCAGGGTCAGTAATGGTAGGTATCATTGATCTGTCCTGTCTATGTCTGTATCCAGAACTTCCCCCCTTTACATTCTCCGGAAACGTGCATCATGCCCGACGATGGCAAAAACGCAGACAAAACGGCCGTAAATCCCGATCAGGTAGACAAAAGAAATTTTACAGAAGAACCAAGCCTGATGGGTGGTCAAAGTCAAATCCGCCGTCCTGGTGAAATGAAGATTGTGTCGGACAACCTGAGAGTGGAATATGAACGACGATGAGGAGAATCGCATGCACGGACCCTCAGGAGCTGCTTAGTCAGCAAGCGTGGGAGTGGTGGGTGCCATGCGGACTGTCGCCGACCCACGAATCGACCCCATTCCCGCTTTCATCTACCCAAGGGCTGACTGCCCAAGCCGACCCCTAACTGCCTCGTCTTTCCTTTACACCACGACCACTAGGACCATGGGTGTCCAGTTTGGTTCCTTCAACGCCATATGCGAAACCGCCGCACTTGTTATATGCCCTCTTGTCGGTTCTGATCAGGGTATTGAGCCCACTTGTTATAGCAGAAATGTCGACGTCGGGGGCACACTCATCTTCCAGCCATGTGAGTCGATGTTCGTACTCTGTGTCGTTCGAACCGGATTCTGTGGCGGGTTTGGGAATTTGCCAAGCATCCCTGTAATTTGTCCTGCTGCTCCTGGAAAGGGGGCTACTTGAACAAGAAAATTGTGGAAGATGGGTGTGGTGGACTACCAGATGGAAATCAGACGCATATAGTCGGCTTGAGAGCTCCTGAGACCTAAGCCGTTTCTAGGTTCTTCATTGCCCGCTTTGTTACCCTAGTTCGACTTGGCTTTGTGCAATTTACGGGGGCTGACGTGTATTCCAGCTACATCTTTTGTGCATATCGTCGCTATTATCATGACCGCTATTATGATTCTTCATATTCGCAGCAAGTATACCGCCGTCGGTGAGCCTGAACCAATGGTCGCATCATTATTTCTTCACGAAGCTCACTTTGCGCGATAGGCCGGAAGGAGATCGTCATGTTCTTCTGGATGTACGCCCTGATTGAGCTTCTTGCCCTATTCCTGGACTCTGGCGTGATACCCACATCGAACGTAGTTTACCCGGTGCGTATGATATCAGGAAACAATGTAGTTGGTTGTCTAATCATAGCGCAGTGGTTTGCAGCAGCATATACAGGATTAGTCGCTGCGACATATTGTTGTCTCCTCGTCAATGGTTTTGTTGGATTCCAGTTCGCCGAGGACGGTACACCACTGTCCCTATGGGTGAGTTTCGAGATCACATTCCTAGATGGCTTGTTGATACGAGACGTCCATATAGTTCCTACGTATATCCTGCCTAGTCATCTTCGGTATCTCATTCTTCATCTCCGCCGCCACATTCAAGCAATTCGCCGGATTCAAGTACGACAAGCCTATCGGGCTCTGGATCATCTACATTCTATGGCCGCTCATTTGCACCGTTATCTATGTTGTCTCTCAGCTTGTCCTCGTATTCCGCACCCTTGATGACCGGTGGCCGATCGGTGACATCGTCTTCGGCACTGCATTCTTCACCATTGCTCAGGTTCTCCTGTTCGCATTCAGCGTGACAATTTGCGATGCTATCAAGCACTATATTGACGGATTATTCTTCTTCACCCTATGCATGCTCCTGAGTGTAATGATGGTCTACAAATACTGGGATAGCATAACTGTGAGTTGATCTTTCCTAGAAGTAACAACACCTACTAATCTATGCCTGAAAGCGCGAGGATCTCGAATTCTCCGTCGGTTCTAAGGCTGCAGTTTGGGAAGTTAAGGACCCATTGCTTGCTGGCCCTGGAGGTCCAGATTATGAAGAGGATACAGCTAGCAATTACCACGGCGGTGCGCCGGCGAGCCTAGTTGGCGGTCTTAGTGGCCAGCAGCTGTACCAGAAGAACGGATACCCTGTACGAGCATACCCGCCATCCGCCGGTGGTGGATATTAACCAATTTGGTACGAAAGTTTCCATGAATTTTTTCTTTAGTAATAGATTGGACATTCTTTTCACTTCGACACATTTGTAATCCAGGCCCACGGATGTCATCATGAACCTTCCGCTACTCCCGTAATTAATATATACATAGGTCTTTGACATCGTCATACGCATACCTCCACACATTTATTTCTTTTCTTCACGTAATCTTTTGGGTGGAGCGATGAGGAAATTGGAAAGCAGATACAATTTGATTTGTGTTATTACAGATATTTCGAGTTAGCGGCAACTATAATTACACTTCTACAGACTCAAACGGAACCAGAGAATTCATATACATACATATCGTCTGCACACCGTAGACGAGGATAGGGAAGCCAATCTGCATGACTTGATAGATATACAACTCTTTGCTTTATTCAAGAGCGACAACAGGTCCAGCAATTGCCATTGTGGACGAGTCCCCACCCTTTACTCGGGGGGCAACGGATTGGTTCTGGTTGACAAGTGTTCAAGCAGAGACCTCCAGGCTTATCGCCGCTCTGCGTTTGTGGGGTTGCTTGACCAGGCCCAGATCCGGTCTGAGCTGCTCCCATTCCACTGGACCCCGATGCACCTCCTGGTGCAGGGCGACAACAGGTCCAGCACTTGCCAGTGTGAACGGGTGCCCACCCTTCGTGCTTGCCGGGGGGACAGCGGATCTGCTCGGGTTGACAAGTGTTCAGGCAGAGATTGCCGCTTCCTTGCGTTCCGCCAGACGCGGGTGCGGGCGTCTGTGCGAGTGATAAGGTGACCGCGATAAGAGTAATGAGGACGAATTTCATATCTGAAATTTTGGGGTTAGTGGGCGTGTGTGGGAGGAGATGTGGCTGCGACAGACTTGTTTCGATGGATTGAACTAGTTGTAGAGTGACGCTGGTGCGACCTACTACTACTGCTAATATGAAGCGTAAATTGGCTAGAGCTTTTTAAAGCATTTGGTGGTGGATATTTCATCTCGGGATAGCAATCTCTTGAGAGGTATCATGGTATGCACGATGTATGCTTCTGGACTACGACGTACTACTCCACGCGGCTTGTATTGTCTTCAATTACCCTTCTTTTTTCTCTTGGACTAATTCAGAAGTAGGAGTAGGAGGTCACGCCTTCGTAGATAACGATATCTCATTTTTCGAACGGGATTAAACTGCAAACGAAGAACAGGTGCAGCCTCCAGGAAACAATGTACATCGTGTCTGTTTTTAGAGGGTAACTTTGAGAGCTTAATACACGGAACTCCTCGACCGTCATTTGATTAGCAAGCCGACAGGGGAATTATGGTTTGCTTCTGGGCCAAATCCGCCCCCACTCTAAGTCCCAAGGTGAAAACACGAGGCGAGGTAAGTTGCTTGACCATATGTCGTCCGACTACTTAGGGCCTAGGCATTACGGGTTAAAAGACTATTTAGATACCTATCTGTGACTGTTTATTGTGTCTGATCCACAACAACAACTGCTACTCGGTGTGCTATGTATGTGGAGGGGAGTAATTTAGTAGTAAGGCTATGGTACGCTAGAAGTCGGTATGTCCATACTGCGACTGTCGGTGCTAGGGACTGCGCGAAAAACCCTTGGTACCACTTCCTTGGTCCAAAATAACAGATCCATGGATATGACGGTGACAATGGAAACAGACTAGAGGAGATAAATTCGATCGGCTGGCTCTTGGCGGTAAGACATCTAGAACCATTAGATATGGCGTGAGGTGCCTGTCCATTGAGGAATAAAAAAAGTGTTTCTAACAACGCTTAGCTGGACACACCCGGAATTGAACCGGGCACCGCCCGCAAACATTTACAAATGCTAAGCGGGCGTGATAACCAACTACACCATGTGCCCATGAAATTGTAAAGTTGTGTCGGTACCGTGCTGCCTGCGCCTGAAGGCGAATATCGCGTTCTGTGAGTGAGCACGTACACTGAAGCGTCTCATCGAGCGAATGGTGGGTGGGGTGAGTTCATGGAAAATTCTCGGTGGCGCAAGATCACACAGGACCGGCTGGTTTGCAGGTTGGTAATAGAATGCTTAACGTGGACAAAACATGGTGGTATGGAGACGCAATATTGCAAGTGAATTCAGTCTCCCAGCTATGCTTGGGAAAAGGTTACACTTTGTGCGGAAATGAACCTGCCTTCTGAGCTAAACCAACCGCACGAGCAAGTGGCGATTTTATACCATGCGGATGTTCACGCCAAGCTATGATTATTTGTCCTTTATGCCATAAAAAATAGCAAGGGTCACGTCGCACCGATTTTGAAAGGGAAGCTAAAGAAGTAGGTCGAAGGTTAATAACGACGTGGTTCTAGGTCGAAGGGGAAATGGATCCCTGCTGAAACCTCTGCATAAAAACAATGGCATAAGTCCTTCAAGTCGTTCATCGAGTGGGATGATATATTTCGTTCTATTCTTCGTATAAAATTGTATCTGTACTTTTGAACGTGGCTTACTCTTTGCCGTAGAAAAGGATGGAAAAAGGGGAGGTTTACATGGGGATTGAATATCTGGTCCGATTCGGTACAAGAGTGTGGAGGAAGGCAATACAAACAGTCGGATAATGGGGAGGGAGAGCCAGGGGCTCAACCTCCACACAAGATCAAGCAGGGGAGGAAACTAATAGACTTTTCCAGATGTACCTGGCCGGAGGCGTCGCTGCTGTCGGATTCAATTCATCTCCTTCGATCGCTTTACTTCTGCCCTCAGCCCTGATGAAGCAGCTGGACTTGAAGCGGTGTCATACACCCACCCACGCTCTCGCTTGGCTCTCTGTCCATGCACCTCTCGTCGACCGTGGGGCATCACGGCAGCACCTGTTGGTGATGACTTCAACCTGGGCGAGTTCCCCTTCGAGTCGGATTGGTGAGGGGGCGGCGCCTCACCCCAGTAAGGCGATGGCCATTGACCGTCGTGCTCGACTTCATTATGTGATTGTTCAGCTTCGTCGATAACTTGTTTTTGTTGTCGTTTACGCCAACACAAAAATATCACAGTGAGGAGAGCAAGCAGGAGGGCTAAACCTCCAATTACACCGCCCACGATTCCACCTATGTTAGTGGCCCTATTTGACTGCGACTTTAAAGGATCAGCTTTGATATTGACATTTGGAAGACTAGGGGAGATGTCAATACATAATCGCAGTACTAGAATACCGTCCTATTCTGACCTTAATGCCAACACCCCGAATGATGCACCCTGTATTGCACTAAGGTAGTGCATGAATATCACTAGTCTCTCGGCGACCAACGAAGCAGCGTACCTTCCGCTCCCAGAACCGGGACTGCCAGTCGAAGGGTCGTATGTAAGAGGTAAAGGGAAATTGGCCTCTGTTCTGAACGATTGTAGGAATATGGATTTAATAAGTTGGTTTCGTACAGGAGACAGATTGTCGGGGATCGTTGCAGCGGTCATGAGTGTCCAATCTTGAGATTGTTCCATGAATATGTGAAGTATTCTCGAAGGAAATTACACCCACGAGGGGAGGCGACATTGGATCGCGAACTATCGAGGCTAGGACCGAATCCTGCATCTTGTATGGAATATCTGGTCAACGATGGTGAGCGGGAGCAGGGAATTCAGACTCACTACTAATCTGTTTGTCATAAAATGAGGTTTGAAGGGACAAGGTCTATGGGTAAATGAGCATTTGTTGGAACTCAGAACCATCCTGGTGCATACATTATTGTCTATCAAGCCTGTATTCAACCAAATAGCAGGAAAGAGGTTGTACATCAGACTCCAGGAATTTGACAGGTTGTAGACCCCTTCAATATGATCGTTACTAATTGCGAATTACTTCCAGTCTGCGATGAGTTGCTCAGTGTGGTCCTGAGATCACACCAATGAGTGTCAGAAATCAAATCGGCTCGTTAATTACCATGTAGGTATTATTAGAAATTTGTACAGCTTCATTTATCTTCGCCATAGAATGAATGCCAAGGATCCCCTTGATTGCCAGATTTGACCTATCCGCGCCATTTGTGCCATCAGCGGTTACAGCGGCCACAAAAGCCGATGGGTGTAGGGATGTATTCAAGAGGAAATTTGCCCAGCTTTGCAATGTGGGATACTATCGCCACTTGACTTCAGGAGACATAGGCACTTCCTCGAAAACCGGGTACTCACATATCGAGAGAGGAGGGAACCGTCACCCGACTTGACTGCATGCGCATAAGTCATAATCAACATGTTTCCGCAGTCTGTGTGATATCCGATTAAAGGGAGTCGGTCACTACTGAAATAACGTACTCTCGACAGCAAGGGATTGGGTATTACTGGCGTTTCCAGAGATAATAGGGTATTCGGCCCCTGCAAAGAAGTAAGACACCGCACATGAGGGAAGCCAAGCAGTGGCGTACCAAGATCAGGGGCAGCATACTCATTATCGTAAAGAGGGGACGACTGATATTCGAGCAATGGCACCAGTAAGTCTTTGGCTAATGATGCATTGAGATATAGAAGTGCTGGAAAGGCACCGTAGATGACTTCTACCGGGTTCACTCGCCTGTACGGTGTGTAAAATAGACATTGATTAGTGCACGATATGGATGGAAAATTGATACGTACAGAGATGTCCCCATGTCCTTCATGAATATCTTGACATCTGAATTGTCGAATTTTTTAGGTTGTGCAGAGGGAATTGTTATGTCCATAGCGGCAAATATTTGTCTCGTCACAAGTGCCAAGATATTGGCGTATTCGTTGGATACAACCGATGCAGCGGACAAAATCTTATTATCTAAATTCGCACTCCTGTTTAGAGCGTCCGAGAAATCATCGATAAATGCGTTGACCTGGATCACGAACCCGTCAGCTACTGCTTGTGGTAAGAAGAGGATACTGGTTTACCACTTGGTCTGCAGTGGTATACACCGACCAATAGTAGGCACTTCTATCCTGAGAAGTAGATTCTATTGAAGAGGTGACCACTGGATCCCGGACGAGACCGAGGGCGGCAACGACAGGATCCGGTTGGCTTCCAGGAGAGATAGAACCCAAGTCAACGGAAAATGCGAACACAGGCTTTTGACTATACTTCACCTGTCAGTGAATAACCTCAATAGGATGACTGTATCCTTACCCATCCATGCTTCGAGGACCATTGAAATCACGCATGTTGGGCAGAGTGCCATTGTTAACGAACCCTAGACGACTTTCGCCAATCGGACCAGACTCCCACGTGAGACCGGGTCGCTGAGGAGGGAATTAGAAAGAAGGGAGGAGGAGGGGGATAAGCCGAGAGTCGTACCTTAGCCATTGCATAGTAAACCACAGAATCCTCAGCAAAATCGCCCGTATTCGCTGTAAGTGGTGAGGTGTCATGTCGCGTTACATTATGATAAACCGTGGTGTCAGTCTCCGTTGTATTCCACATCACTAATTGCGTAGTATCCGCGGACACCCAATCTGTGTCAGGAAATTCATCAATTCCACGCCTTTTCATGGGCAACCAAGAGGTTTACCAGCGGCAATATCGGTGTAAACCTGGATACTATGGGGCTTCGAATCGGTGGCTGTAAATCCATCGAGATACATGTACGAGAAGGGTATCGATTGACGGACATAGTCGGTTGGCTGTGGACTTTGATAAGACGCTGGCCTCAAATATAGATAAGATCAAGAGGAAATACTTCAATTGGAGTAAAGAAGGTCACATTGAATTCCATTATACCAGCCTCGAGCCTGAAAATACTCTTGGTGGGAGTGAGTTCGCTAAACAATGTGGTCGCGTTGCTACCCTCTTTGAGGGCTCCCATCCATACAAATGAATTTCCATCCACACGAATTATTCCAACCCATCCTAATAACTGCAATATCCAGGAAATTAGTCTCTCAAGTGCTATAATACCATGAAGGCAGGTCTGCGTCTGCGACTTACTCGGTTTGTCGTGAGGAAGGTTTGCGGCATTCTCTGTGCAGGAGAGTCCCCATTGTTATTGTTTGACCATGCATGGAGGTATGGTGTTTTGACCGCAATTGGGATGAAACCGGGCTGAGTGGGGGAATTGGCAGAGGCCAGTAGTGCCCAAACGAGTAGAATTTGGAGGGAGTATTTTGTGACCATCGAGGTGGACGAGCTTCCGTTTCAGCATTGGTATTTATGGTGAGAGGTGGTGGAGTCAGTTCAAAAAAGACTCGCCCAATCACCGCCCATCAGATATTATAAATATGAACAACTTCACCTGCGATCAAGGAACAGCTACAGCAATTTTGCATCGCTTGAATGAGTTACGGCCCCCGTCTGTTACCGCCTTGTGGGTTCTACCAATGGTGTCAGATTTGACGGCGGCAGGTTTCCAAGACCGGTTTACGACAAGTGCATAACCTCGTATCCCACAAGGTTTTTACCTGTAAGTGGAATTTCACCGCCCAGGAGTTTCATTGTTGGTTAATGGAGAACAGTTATTGATCAATTCTTAGCCTCCGCGCCGGAAGCAAGTCTTAAATAGCCCTGTAGAGATGTAATCAGTCGGAACATCACGACGTTTGCTGTCGCTCCACGCAACGTCTGGCAACGCCTGACACATGTCGAGTGGGTTTTCAACTTTCTTCAGTGATTTCTAGCGTTCGAGAATAGCATTTGATATCGAGGTTTATTCTCCGCGGCACAGAACGGTAAGGATAATGTAGCTCAAGCAAAAGTGGGCTCGTTATATCCGGCCTTTCATATGGGTCATCGGATAGTTGTATAGCCTCATATCAGCTCTGGCGGGGATTGAATCGGTGGAGTCTAACCAGGAATATCATCAGCTGAGGCTGCGTTGGTGGACAGCATGATCCAAGGAACGACTGGTTTCGTGGAAATCATGTACCAGGTAAGCAATTCCTGGGCGAAATTGATCAAAAGGATAGGATTCACATCTATGTGAATAGTTCGAGAGTTGTAAATGCTCGTATCGGTGCAAAGCGGGGATCTTGTGTGCTGCAAATCATCGCGAGTGTTGACAGGTCTTTCTCGCCAGCTGAGCCAGATCTAGAAGCCGAATAGGTAATGTAAATTGACCCTAACCCGAGATTAGGGTCCGTTCCATGGTCCGTTCTGTCCAGATATATGCCGTGTGCTGAAGAATATAATCCTCGCTCTTTCCTCTCGCCATGATATACCCCCTTCGTCGTCTCGTTGGTAGACCCAGTAGTACTTACAGGTATTACATTCTTCGAGGATTCCATTCTTCTTTACCCAGTTATGCGAAGAAACTCCAGAAGTTTCGGCTTGCCGACATTGGGGAGGGCATCACAGAATGTGAGATTATTAAATGGTACGTTAAAACCTATCATAGTCATAGAAAATGTCTGACCAATTCCAACGTCTCGCAGGAGCGCGAAGCCTTCTGCAACCATTAACGCATTCGACCCGTTGTGTGAGGTCCAGTCGGACAAAGCAAGCGTCGAGATCACGTCTCCCTTTGACGGTATTCTCAAGGAGATCCTCGTGAAAGAGGGTGACGTTGCAAAGGTTGGCGAAGGCCTTTGCCTAATAGAAGTAGATGAAGAAGCTGTGGACGACGCTGGAAATGTTGAAACGATTAGCGACCAACCTCAGGAGTCCCAAGCGTCACCGTCGCTACCCCCATCTCCTGAGCTCCCATTGACGACGACATCGGAAAGCGAATTCCTTCCTGTACGACGACTACACCCTCTTGACCCGAGCTATGTTGCTCCAGCAGCTGACACACCACCTTCCTTCAAAACATCTCAGCAGCAGTCACACGGGGCACGCGACATCCTTGCCATGCCCTCGGTACGGCACTATGCTAGGTCAAAGGGAGTTGACCTTGCTGTCCTCGCATCTGGTTCAGGACGTGATGGTCGCATCGAGAAGAGCGATGTCGACGCCTACTTAACCCAGTCTGGACCTTACATCCCTGTAGAAGCGGTTGGTGCACCTGGTCAAGAACAGGATGTGGTTGTTGAGTTAAATCGTACAAGATATAATATGTGGAAGGCAATGGAAAAGGTGAATAAATGTCTGCAACATAGATATGTGCACAACTAATTATTATGACCTCACCCTCAGAGCCTAGAGATACCCCACTTCGGCTATTCAGTTACTCTCGATGTCACCAACCTTCAGAAAGTCCAATCATCGCTCAATGCAAGTATACCCCCGCGCTACCTCCCCATCTCATCCCGCAAGTCTGAATACACCGCCGTGAATCCTTCTGCTTTGTATCCCGCACCTCATCAAGACGCTGTACCAGAATCCCAACAATTCAATAAACTCACGTTCCTCCCACTCCTTTTGAAATCCCTCTCACTTGCCATGATGGAATGGCCACTGTTCCGGAGTAGCATTACACCTGATTCTCAGGAGAAGCCTAAGCCTAAGCTTACGATCCGCCCTGGTGCCGACATTGCTTTGGGACTGAGCACACCAACAGGTCTCTACACACCAACTTTGCTTGGCACGAATACCCACTCGGTTTTCGATATTCAGGCTAAACTCAAGAACCTTCAACATCTCGGTACGTCCCTCAAATCACTACCATCACTAAATCACTAACCAATATCGATGTAGGTCGTCAAACGCCATGCGGGCTGACGCCCAAAGAGATGCCCAGGCGCGGTGGGACTATCACTGTGAGCAATGTTGGGAGCATCGGAAAGGGCGTCTTTGCAAGCCCGGTCCTCGTTCCGGGAGGTGGTGTCGCTATATGTGCAATTGGAAGAGCGGAGTGGGTCATGGATGTCAGCGAAGACCATTGGAATGAGGCTTCCCAGACGGGCACTAGGAGGCTGAAGTTACCTATCAGCTGGAGTGCAGATCACCGGGTTGTTGAGGGTGCTGAGTTGGCTGCGTTTGTTGAATGTTGGAGGGCTTATGTCGAGGACCCGACCCGCATGATTGGGCTTATGGTCTAGATCCCAGGATGTGACGGATCTCGCACATGAGAAGTATTTATTGATTAAGCAGGTTGTCCCGGTGAAGTGCGGTTGGTAGGCTTCTGGTCGTATGATTACTCAAACATATTCGGACCTGTGCATTTTGGCTGTGACTTCAGTATCAAACTCTATGGAACTGCTATTCTCCTTGGATCATATCATCCATGTGGTTACGGTAGTTGGCAACACTTCTAATAAATTTCAAGTGGTCCTCAGGCTTCCCGAGGATCGACCAACCTCTTATATGAGACTAGACAATCACCTGAACGCTTTATTGCGCCTGAAAATGCGGCTTGGGGTGGAACCGGTGGCGCATGTATGTAACATCGTAGAAAGGACCGGGTCTCATGAGATTCCTTGTTGCTCGAACTACAACATTAAACAATATTAGTATAGTAAATCAAAGTAACAGTCTAGCAGGACGGAGAAAATTGGAAAGTACAGGACAACAGACGACTTCGAGTCTGACGGTTGTCAAACTCCACTAGGGCTGTTCATACGGGCGGCGGCGCAGCACAGCGAGCAACGTGGCGGAGTTTTTATTAGGTATGATATTTCCGTGACGAATTTCCCAAATAGCAGGTTATGTGTCTGACATCCATTATTTCCGCGGACGGGATGTCAAGAAAAAAATCAGGGTTGTGTATACACTATACATGTCTGATTGATATGCAAATTTCTTGTGTGTGCGTAGATTGCGTGTGTGAAAAAGGAGACGGTCGTAGCTGAAAAGTTTCCAAACACTCAACCAGTGATAGTACCCGATGGTTGTCAAGTTGTCGGATATGTTGCTTGATGTTGATGTGTGAAATGACGACAAACGCCACAGCGCAGTTTGACCGAATTCCTGAATCTCAGCCATATGAACTCACTACCCGCATAGGCTCTTAGCAATATGAAACAACAACAAAGGTGTGAAGGAATCTCTCGAATCCCCTCATCTCGCCTTCAATCCGGGGCCAATTATACCTGCTATATCTATCTTGTATCATGACCCGACGTGATACACCTCTACAGGGATCAGTGATTAATATCAGTTAATGATCACCGATTACTGCTGCTCAGGATATGACTAACGACAAAATTTCTAATGCACAAAGTACAAGACGGAAAGAAATATATATTTCCCAGAATAGGAGTTCGCGTTTGTGTGCTATGCTTGCAAATCCACCCCCTTCAATCATGCTACCGTCTGCAGAAAACCTACGAGATGGCAGCAGAGTCCAGACTGCGGCCATGACTAATTATGACTAAATTATCCGCCTCATGATGGAAAAAAAGTACTGTGGCTCTTTCTTGATCGCTCGCGGACGCTATCCCTTAAATATAAAATGCCCCATGTGTAGCTGTCATTAAACATCAGCCATTCTCCACTGCGTCACCTCCCATTATAAATAAAGAAAACTGGTATGGAAGAGTATTAACCTCGATGTTCACAAAACACTTCCCCCGAATTCCGATCGTCTGGGCACTATTGGCTGCTGCCAATTCCTCCCCTCAACTTGGCTTCTTCCCGACTGCTGTCAAGACCCCATATCTCCATGCATGGTCAAGCAATAGCAATGGGAACTCTCCTGCACAGCAAATGCCACAAACCTTCCTCACGACAAACCGAGTGAGTCACAAGCCCGCCTTCATATCACCTTGAGAAACTGATATCCTGTACATCACAGCCATTGGGATGGAATGGAATGATTCGTGTAGATGGAAATGCATTCCTATGGATGGGGGTCTTCGAACAGGGTGGCAACGTGACAACATTGTTCAGTGAACTCACTCCCACCAAGAGTATTTTCAGGCTCCAGGCTGGAATAATGGAATTCAATGTGACCTTCTTTACTCCAATCGAAGTATTTCCTCTTTACCTTATCTATATTTCCGGCTAGCGTCTTATCAAAGTCCACAGCCCACCGACTATGTCCGTCAATCAATACCCTTTTGTTATATGTTTCTTGATGGACTTGTCGCCACCGATTCAAAGCAACATAACATCCAAGTCTACACCCATATCACCTCCGGTGGGTCCCTTGAGACTATCAGAAAGAGTGTCGAGTACCTAACTTTCCTGACTCAGATTGGGTGACCGCAAGTAGTACACAATTAGTAGTGTGGAATACAACGGAAACTGATACTATGGTTTACCATAATGTAACGCGATCCGACGCCCCAACAATCACACTAAATACAGGCGATTTTGCTGAGGATTCCATTGCTTACTACGCCATGGCCAAGGTATGACTCTCAACCTCATCCGCCCCCTTTTCCTTCTCATTTTTTAGCGACCTGGTATCACATGGAAATCTGGCGGCATTGATGAAACTCGTACAGAATTTGCTACCAACGGCACTTTGCCCAATACGCGTGATGTTAATGCCCCCCGGGGTGTAACTGAGTACGTTTATTCAATTATGCATTGAGTTCATGCACTGACCGATGAAAAGCAACCAGCCCGTGTTCGCATTTTCTGTTGATCTGGGTTCTATCTCTCCTGGAAGTCAGCCGGATCCTATCGTTGCTGCCCTCGGTCTCGTCCGGGATCCATTGGTCGTCTCTTCAATAAGCTCATTTTCTGAAAATAGGAGTGCCTACTATTGGTCGGCGTATAGCACTGCAGATCAAGTGGTAAACCAATAAACTCTTCTTGTCACGGGCTCTAGCTGATGTGTTTATGACCTAGGTTAATGCATTCATCGATGATTTCTCGGACGCCCTGAACAGGAGTGCGGATTTGGATAACAAGATTTTGTCCGCTGCGTTGGCCGTATCTAAGGAATACGCCAATATCTTGGCACTTGTGACGAGACAAATATTTGCCGCTATGGACATAACAATTCCCTTCGCACAACCCGGAAAATTCAACAATTCAGACGTCAAGATATTCATGAAGGATATGGGGACATCTCTGTGGGTATTAATTTCCCATCCACGTCGTGCACTAATCAACATCTATTCTGCGCACCGTACAGGCGAGTGAACCCGGTCGAAGTCATCTACGGTGCCTTTCCGGCACTGTTATATCTCAATCAATCATTAGCCAAAGACTTACTGGTGCCACTGCTCGAATATCAGTCTTCCCCTCTGTATAATAATGAATATATGCTGCCCCTGATCTTGGTATGCCCCTGCTTGGTTTTCCTGTGTATGGTGTCTTACTTCTCTGCAGGAATCAAGTACCCTATTATTTCTGGAAACGCCAGTAATACCCAATCCCTTGCTGTCGAGAGTACGTTATTTTAGTAGTAATTGACTCCCTTTAATCGGATATTATACAGACTGCGGAAACATGTTGATCATGGCTTATGCACATGTGGTCAAGTCGGGTGATGGTTCCCTCCTCTCTCAATATGTGAGTACCCGGTCTCCAAAGAAGTGCACATGCCTCCTGAGATAGAGCGGCTTTAGTATCCCACTTTGCAAAGCTGGGCGAATTTCCTCTTGAATACATCCCTACACCCATCGGCTTTCGTGACCGCTGATGGCACAATTGGGGCGGATAGGTTAAATCTGGCGATCAAGGGGATCCTTGGCATTTATTCTATGGCGAAGATAAATGAAGCCATACAAATTTCTAATGATACCTACATGGTAATTCACGAACTAATTCAATTTCTGGATTGTACTTACTGGCGTGATATCAGGACCACACTGAGCAACTCATCGCAGACTGGAAGCAATTCGCAATTAGTAACGATCATATTGAAGGGGTCTACAACCTGTCAAATTCCTGGAGTCTGATGTACAACCTCTTTCCTGCTATTTGGTTGAATACAGGCTTGATAGACAATAATGTATGCACTAGGATGGTTCTGAGTTCCAACAAATGCTCATTTACCCATAGACCTTGTCCCTTCAAACCTCATTTTATGACAAACAGATTAGTAGTGAGTCTGAATTCCCTGCTCCCGCTCACCATCGTTGACCAGATATTCCATACAAGATGCAGGATTCGGTCCTAGCCTCGATAGTTCGCGATCCAATGTCGCCTCCCCTCGTGGGTGTAATTTCCTTCGAGAATACTTCACATATTCATGGAACAATCTCAAGATTGGACACTCATGACCGCTGCAACGATCCCCGACAATCTGTCTCCTGTACGAAACCAACTTATTAAATCCATATTCCTACAATCGTTCAGAACAGAGGCCAATTTCCCTTTACCTCTTACATACGACCCTTCGACTGGCAGTCCCGGTTCTGGGAGCGGAAGGTACGCTGCTTCGTTGGTCGCCGAGAGACTAGTGATATTCATGCACTACCTTAGTGCAATACAGGGTGCATCATTCGGGGTGTTGGCATTAAGGTCAGAATGAGACGGTATTCTAGTACTGCGATTATGTATTGACATCTCCCCTAGTCTTCCAAATGTCGACATCAAAGCTGATCCTGTAAAGCTACCGTCAAATAGGACCACTAACATAGGTGGAATCGTGGGCGGTGTAATTGGAGGTTCAGCCCTCCTGCTTGCTCTCCTCACTGTGATATTTCTGTGTTGGCGTAAACGACAACAAAAACAAGTTATCGACGAAGATGAACAATCACATAATGAAGTCGAACACGACGGTCAATGGCCATCGCCTTACTGGGGTGAGGCGCCACCCCCTCACCAATCCGACTCGAAGGGGAACTCGCCCAGGTTGAAGTCATCACCAACAGGTGCTGCCGTGATGCCCCACGGTCGACGAGAGGTGCATGGACAGAGAGCCAAGCGAGAGCGTGGGTGGGTGTATGACACCGCTTCAAGTCCAGCTGCTTCATCAGGGCTGAGGGTAGAAGTAAAACGATCGAAGGAGATAAATTGAATCCGACAGCAGCGACGCCTCCGGCCAGGTACATCTGGAAAAGTCTATTATTTTCCTCCCCTGCTTGATCTTGTGTGGAGCTTGAGCCCCTGGCTCTCCCTCCCCATTATCCGACTGTTTGTATTGCCTTCCTCCACACTCTTGTACCGAATCGGACCAGATATTCAATCCCCATGTAAACCTCCCCTTTTCCCATCCTTTTCTACGGAAAAGAGTAAGCCACGTTCGAAAGTACAGATACAATTTTATACGAAGAATAGAACGAAATATATCATCCCACTCGATGAACGACTTGAAGGACTTATGCCATTGTTTTTATGCAGAGGTTTCAGCAGGGATCCATTTCCCCTTCGACCTAGAACCACGTCGTTATTAACCTTCGACCTACTTCTTTAGCTTCCCTTTCAAAATCGGTGCGACGTGACCCTTGCTATTTTTTATGGCATAAAGGACAAATAATCATAGCTTGGCGTGAACATCCGCATGGTATAAAATCGCCACTTGCTCGTGCGGTTGGTTTAGCTCAGAAGGCAGGTTCATTTCCGCACAAAGTGTAACCTTTTCCCAAGCATAGCTGGGAGACTGAATTCGCTTGCAATATTGCGTCTCCATACCACCATGTTTTGTCCACGTTAAGCATTCTATTACCAACCTGCAAACCAGCCGGTCCTGTGTGATCTTGCGCCACCGAGAATTTTCCATGAACTCACCCCACCCACCGTTCGCTCGATGAGACGCTTCAGTGTACATGCTCACTCACAGAGTACGATATTCGCCTTCAGGCGCAGGCGGCACGGTACCAACACAATTTTACAATTTCATGGGCACATGGTGTAGTTGGTTATCACGCCCGCTTAGCATTTGTAAATGTTTGCGGGCGGTGCCCGGTTCAATTCCGGGTGTGTCCAGCTAAGCGTTGTTAGAAACACTTTTTTTATTCCTCGATGGACAGGCACCTCGCGCCGTGTCTAATGGTTCTAGATGTCTTACCGCCAAGAGCCAGCTGATCGAATTTATCTCCTCTAGTCTGTTTCCATTGTCACCGTCATATCCATGGATCTGTTATTTTGGACTACGGAAGCGGTACCAAGGGTTTTTCGCGCAGTCCCTAGCACCGACAGTCGCAGTATGGACATACCGACTTCTAGCGTACCATAGCCTTACTACTAAATTACTCCCCTCCACATACATAGCACACCGAGCAGCGGTTGTTGTTGTGGATCAGACACAATAAACAGTCACAGATAGGTATCTAGTTAGTCTTTTAACCGTAATGCCTAGGCCCTAAGTAGTCGGACGATATATGGTCAAGCAACTTACCTCGCCTCGTGTTTTCACCTT
>QFDT01000103.1:0-10452 GCA_003315915.1 Macrolepiota dolichaula | reverse complement strand
GAATTTGTCTGAGACCTAAAAACGATCAGAGAGGAAGTATCGGAGCATTTGACAACAAAAGGAGATGAAACTAAACGAAGCCAGGACAGCAGACGAGGCAAGAAACGTGACCTATCTATAGGACAATGGGTGTGGCTTGAAGGAACAAACATCAAGACCAATAGACCCACGGAGAAACTAAACAACCGCCGATACGGACCCTTCCAAATCACCGAACGCATAGGAGTATCAGCGTACCGCCTGAAGCTGCCAGAAGACTGGATCATACATGATGTCTTCAATGAATCGCTACTAACGCCACACCGGCCACCGACCTACACGGGACAAGAGACGCCACCACCACCGCCACCAGTACTAATTGGTGAAGAAGAAGAATACGAAGTAGAAGAGATCCGAGGAGAACGCAAAAGGGGTAGAGGAACACAATACCTGGTACACTGGAAAGGGTATGGAGACGAGCATGACTCATGGATACCCGCATCTGCTTTAGGAAACGCACAAGAGACACTAGTATCATACAAGAAGTCCCTTGCGGAGCAAGGAAAACCTATAAAGGGGGGGCAGAAATTGCCAAAATCTATCACCAACCGCATCCTTCGAACCATGTCCCCTACTGAGAATCGCCAATCCGTCACCTCGCTCCTCAACACAGAGGAACCCCAAGCTCACAACTCCATCACGCGAGACATCACCATGGACGAAGTCACCTCATCGGTCACCCAGATGATCACAGAACACAAGGAAGGAGCATCCATCGACGAAATGCTAGGCTGTGTCAACGACATCTCCAACATACAGAAAGCAGTATCGGCAGCAAAATCGGCAATGAAGGACGCACAACTGGTCCTAACCGCGATCTCACCACGAATTCAAGCAGCCACCCGAGGGCAGAAGAGACATAACCAAGCCATTGACCATGTGGAGGATATACAGGTCGACCTAGAGGACTTCATCGACGCCGACATCGGGGGAAAACTGCTATCCCTATGCTCCATATTGTCCGAGGTACTGGTCCTCGTACACTACGACGGTAACGACAAGGAGGAGGGAGCCGTCAAATTAGCACAACTCCTCATGGGTACAGACCCATACCCACTCGAAAGCAGGAAAGCCAGGAGGACTGGCAAGACGGACAGAGAAGAGAAAGAGGCGAGAGAAGGCGAAGAAGAAATCCGGCGCATCCCTGCCATCGCCCTGGAAGTCGAGAACATGCTCTCCTTCCTGACGGCACCGGAACGAGTGGGCCCGAAAGAAGTTAGGGAATGGGAGTTCCCCAGCACATTTACTATGCTCCTCGATAACAGAGAACTCGACAAGCAATACGTAGACCACATCCTCGCCACCTTACTCATCGACAAGCCCAACACCTGGGGCACCATGAAAGGCATTAAGATTGCCATGTTCGCAGGAGGACCGGACCACGCCAAATTATTCATCGCACACAGCACTGTCGACGACAAGTTCTACGCTGGACCCACCAAGAAAGACCTCGCACGTTTCATCGTTGGGTAGCTGTGTGGACACAGAGCATAAAAAGGGGGTAATGTCATATTCCCTTGGGGCTATCGTGTACTATAATATCCATCCATTCTTATCAGCGCCCCGCTTGTCATGGACCTGCTACTTCTCTACCTGCGATCTCTACATTGTTTACTCAGCCACTATGTCATACTTACTCAGCCGCCGTTATAGACTCTCCAGTAGGAATACCCAGTAGTATATAAACACCTAGATACTCTGCTGTATTCCTTACGCTTTACCAACTCGTTGATTCCCCTTCTCTACTCTCTCATCGACCTCAAGTCTTCATCACTTGTTGCAACCTGAGTTGATCACTTAGGAAGGTCGTAACAGAGAAAAGCTAAATGACAAATTGGTGGAAGGAACTGTAAAGTTTAGAGGAGGAAATCTAATGGTCTGGGGTTGTATGTTGTGGGATGGAGTGGAATATGCCACCAAAATTGATGGTAAGATAGATGCTGATTTTTATGTTCAGATTTTGGAGGATGAACTGCAGCAAAGCCTTGGGTATTATGGCAAAGATGTGGGAGATATGGTGTTTCAACAGGATAATGATCCTAAACACAAGAGCAAAAAGTGTTATGGTCTCGACAACAAACCCCCTACATTGGTTACACAAGTGGCGCCTCAAACTTCTTGACATTCCAGACTATGAAAAAGTACCGGGCTGATCTACCTCTCCACATGGAACCCCTCCACCCCCTTGGTACGAGTCCCAGTACCTCAACCACCACCTTCGCCAAGTATGGGATAATTCACCCTTTATCCATATTTATCGGCACGGACTCTACGAGACTACAATTGCTCGGCCTGCACTCACTGGAGCCAACAACTACAGATGGAGGCAGATCATTGGAGATACGTCCTTCACCCACCCGTACCTGATGGGCCGACCCTACGACCTTCGCCGGACCAACTCCCCTGTCAATCTTTCTATCAGCCACTTCTCCACAACATCATTGCCTTTGGATCAAGAGAACTCTAATAGTACAGATTCTGTAGATCTGTCATCTTCCATTCACAACGAGCTTCCATTCCCGGAACACCATCTCGTTCCAACGTCCCTTCCAATCCCATCAGTAGCATTTCATCTTAGTGAGCAATGGACGAAATAGTAAAAGCAGAAGTATCTCAAAATGTATAAATAATGGACTATTCTGTAGTTGAAGCTTCAGCTTCAACCTTTCATTTGTCTCCCTCTTACTCTTGTCCTCTCTCTTACTCTCTCTCAAATATAACTTGTTGTTGTATTCTCTCAAGTGAACTTAGCGTTCTTCTGTTTGTCAACAGCAGAAAATATCAGCCTCTGTTCAGTACTCCAGGACAACCAGTGTTGTCAGCCAAAGGTGATTGTTGAAGTGATCCTTCAGTGTTGACTAGCCTAGCGGCCATCCTCATGGTGCCCTCTAAGTGAACCATAACAAAAAGGCTACAAAAAGGCTTGAAGAATCTGGAATGGAGATCATAGTATGGTCTCCACAGTTTCCTGATCTTAACTCTATAGAACATTTATGGTCTTATCTCAAAACCAAGCTGGGAGAGTATGAATCCTCTCCTAATGGGATGAATACCTTATGGGAAAGAGTATAAAAGGAGTGGAATGCTATTAAGCCAGAAGTGTGTCAGAATCTGATAGAAAGTATGCCCAGAAGGGTTCAAGCAGTTTTGGAGGCTAAGAAAGCTTATACCAAGTACTAAAATGGCCAATTAGTATATAATTTTTGAGATGGACAAAACTGTTCCAATGTACTTAAAATAATAATTAATTCATAGCTCTGCCAAATCAGGTAATTACACAATCTTATACTTAACACATCTATAGATAAGATATTAGGGTACCCTCATTTAAAATATAAAATGCACAGCCACAGTATGTGTAAAGATATGAGGTTATCTGTTCAAAAGTTAAAAACATTGGAACAGTTTTGTCCCTTACTGTACATAAAGAATACATAGGGTTTATATACATACTCTAAATGACTATCAAAGGATCACATAGTGAAAAGGTTCTACATATAGCATAGGATTGTCCAGTGGATTGCTCTGGACAGGTGGGTCAATGGAGAATGGAGTGGATACATGAGTACTCCACCATGGATCAAGTGTGGGTCTCAGATGATCTATCTCTAAATTCATCTGGTAGAACCTTATCTAGTGCAGATATAGATGACACAGATATAGCTCATATATGACAAGTAGAGATATTAACTCAACACCTAGTGTTATGGACTCAACAACAAACCTGTTACAACCTTCCTAAGTGGTCAACTCAGGTTGCAACAAGTGATGAAGACTTGAGGGTGAAGAGAGAGTGGAGAAGGGGAATCAACGAGTTGGTAAAGCATGAGGAATACAACAGAGTATCTGGGTGTATATATACTACTGGGGTATTCCTACTGGAGAGTCTATAATGGCGGCTGAGTAAGTATGACATTGTAGCTGAGTAAACAGTGGAGCAATTGCAGGTAGAGAAATGGCAGAAGGTTGACAGGTCCATGACAAGCAGGGCAATGATAGGAATGGAGGGATATTATAGTACACGATAGCCCCAAGGAAGTATAACATTACCCTCTTTTTATGTTCTGTGACCACACAGCTATCCAACAATAAATTATGCAAGGTCTTTCTTGGTGGGTCCAGTGTAGAACTTGTTGTCAATGGTGCTGTGTGCAATGAATAATTTGGTGTGATCTGGTCCTCCTGCAAACATGGCAATCTTGATACCTTTCATGGTGCCCCAAGTGTTGGGTTTGTCAATGAGTAGGGTGGTGAGGATGTGGTCAATGTATTGTTTGTTGAGTTCTCCATTGTTGAGGAGCATAGTAAATGTGCTGGGGAACTCCCATTCCCTAACTTCCTTTGGGCCTACTCGTTCCGGTGCTGTCAGGAAGGAGAACATGTTCTCAACTTCCAGGGCAATGGCTGGGATATGCCTGATTTCTTCTTCACCCTCTTTCACCTCTTTTTCTTCTCTGTCAGTTTTGCCTGTCCTCCTGGCCTTCCTACTTTCTAGTGGGTACAGGTCAGTGCCCATAAGGAGTTGTGCTAGCTTGACGGCTCCTTCTTCCTTGTTGTTTCCATCGTAGTGTACAAGGACAAGTACTTTGGATAGTATGGAGCATAGGGACAGTAATTTCCCTCCAATGTCTGCGTCAATGAAGTTCTCTAGATTGACCTGTATGTCTTTCACATGGTCAATGGCTTGATTGTGTCTCCTCTGTCCTCAGGTGGCTGCTTGGATTCATGGTGAGATTGTGGTTAAGACCAGTTGTGCATCTTTTATTGCGGATTTGGCTGCCGTTACTGCCTTCTGTATGTTGGAGATGTTGTTGACACATCCTAGCATCTTGTCAATGGACACTCTTTTTCTGTGTTCAGTGATTATCTGGGTGATGGACAATGTAACTTTGTCCATGGTGATGTCTTGAGTGATGGAGTTATGGGCTTGGGGTTCCTCTGTGTTGAGGAGGGAGGCAACGGATTGGCGGTTCTTGGTAGAGGACATGGTTCAAAGAGTGTGGTTGATGATGGGTTTTGGCGATTTCTGCCCCCCTTTTATAGGTTTCCCTTGCTCCACAAGGGACTTCTTGTATGCCTCCAGTGTTTCCTGTGCATTTCCTAATAAGAATGTGGGTATCCATGAGTCATATTTGTCTCCATACCCCTTCCAGTGCACTAGGTACTGTGTTCCTCTGCCCCTTTTGCATTCTCCTTGGATTTCTTCTACTTTGTACTCTTCTTCTTCTCCAACTAGTACTGGTGGTGGTGGTGTTGGTGTTTCTTGTCCCATGTAGTTTGGTGTCCAGTGTGGTGTTAGTAGCGATTCATTGAACATGTTGTGTATGATCCAATCTTCTGGCAGCTTCAGACAGTATGCTGATACCCCTATTTGCTCAGTGATTTGGAATGGTCCGTATTGTTGGTTGTTCAGCTTCTCCATGGGTCTGTTGGTCCTGATGTTTGTCCCTTTGAGCCACACCCATTGTCCTATAGATAGTTCACATTTTTTGCCTCGTCTGCTATCATGGTTTTGCTTTGTTTCATCTCCTTTCATCGTTAGATGTTCCAATACTTCCTTCCTGATTGCTTTTAGGTCTTGGATGAATTCTTCTACTGCTGGCATTTTGGAGTCTGCGGACAGGTTTCCTTTCCACGGATGTCTTCCATAATTGATGTAGAATGGAGAGTGTCCTGTAGCACTGTGCTGCTTGTCATTGTACTGGAATTCTGCTGCTGCTAACCAGTCTACCCAGTTATTCTGTCAATAGTTTACATAGTGTTGTAGGAATGCTTTGACTTCTTGGTTGATGCATTCTGTTTGTCTGTCCGTCTGGAAGTGGTACACCATGAATAGTCTTCTATTAATCCCTAGAGCCTTGCACAAGTTCTCCATGAATTTTGCTGCGAACTGAGGTCCTCTGTCACTGATGATTATGTTTGGAATGCTGTGTAGTTTCCAAATGTGGTTCCTGTATATTTCTGCTAGTCCTTTTAAACTTAGGGTTGTTGTGGTTGCGATAAGTCGGATCATCTTGGAGAATTGATCAACTACTACCAAAATTGCGTCTGCTCCTTTGGACATTGGTAGTGGTCCAATCATGTCGACTGTGATTTTGGTCCATGGTCCTTCTGCCAGAGGTATAGGGTGTAATGGGGTTGTCTTCTTGTGGCGCAGTGCCTTGTTTCTTTAACAGCTGTCGCATCCTTCCACGAATTTCTGTATGTCTTTTTTCATTGCTGTCCAGTAGTATGACCTCTTGAGGAGGTCCAGCATCCTTTTTTGTCCTGGGTGGCCAATGTTGGGTGGGTTGTGGTGTTCCATGAGGATCTTCTCTCGGAGGTTCGCATTTGTGGGTATACATATGTGGTTATCTCAGTATGTTATTCCGTCCATAGTGATTGTGTGTAGTGGCTCTTCTTTTAGCCACTTGTACACTTGGCTGTCAAGTTGTCCTTTCCTTATTTCTGTGCACCACTCTTCTTTTGGGGTGACCCAGTAGTTTTTGGTTTGGAATATCTGGATGGGCAGTGTCTGATGTTTGTTTATGGTTCTTCTGACAAATATGTTCTCCTTTAGCACAGTGACCTTTGGTTTGGGTTCTTTGTCACCTTGTAATCTCCTGGATAGGATGTCCGCCTCGGTGTTAGTCTTCCCTGGGATGTGCCTGAGCGTGAAGTCATAGTCTTGTAGTCTGAGGTACCATTGGGCTTGTCATCCGTTGAGTTTTTGGGGTTCCTTGTAGTACTTCAGGTTTTTGTGGTCTGTCCAGATTTCAAATGGTTCTTTAGCTTCCAATAGATATTGCCTCCACCTTTTGAGACCTTCCATAATGGCAAGTAATTCCTTGTCATAGATTTTGTAGTTCCTTTCTGCCAGGTTCATGGTTCTTGACATGAATGCTATTGGGTGCCACTTGTTGTGTTGGAGTTGGGAGAGTACTCCTCCCACTGCATATCCCAATGCATCTACTTCCATTCTGAACTGTCCTTTGTCCTGTGGCAAGGCCAACACTGGTTCCTCCGTTATTCTTTTCTTGAGTTCCTCGAATGCCTGTTGTTGCTCTTTCTCCCACATCCATCCTGCATTGCCCTTGACCTTGTGTAGTGGCACTGCAATCACACTGAATCCTTTGATGAATCTTTGGTAAAAGTTTGTGAATCCTAGGAACGACTCCACTCCTTTGACGGTTGTTGGGGTTGGCCAGTTTTGTACTGCTTCTATTTTCTTCCCCTCCATCTTTACTTTGCCATCTCCCATGATGGCACCCAAGATTGGTATTTCCGTTGCATTGAACATACACTTCATTCTTTTGAAGTATAGGTTGTGTTTCTTGGCTATTTCCAGGAATCTGCATGTCCGTTCTGCCAGCTCCTCCTTTGTCTTTCCAGATATCACAAAGTTGTCCATGTAGTTGATTAGGATGCCCTCCTGTAGTAACTGCCTGAATACACAGTTCATTATCCGCTGAAATGTCCCTGGGGAGTTGCACATTCCAAAGAACATGACCGTCGGTTCAAATAGTCCTTTGTTTGTGACAAATGCCGTTTTTTATTCGTGTCCTTCCTTTATCCTGACATTGTTATATCCCCATATGATGTCTAACTTGTTGAAGTACTTCGTGTCTTTTAGTTTGTCAATAACTTCTTCTATCAGGGGTAGTGGTGTCTTATCCTTGATCGTGTATTGGTTCAACCTCCTGTAGTCTTGACACAACCTCTTGCTACTGTCTTTCTTGGGTATGAAGAAGCATGGTGCGGCATATGGGGATTTGGATGGTCTGATGCATCCTGATGTGAGGTTCTCTTTTACAAACTCTTGGAGTTCCTCTTTTTCCTTGACCATCATGGGGTATACCTTGGTGTTCATATCCTTGGGTGCCATTTCTGTTAGGTTGATTTTGTGGTCCCATTTGCTTGGCATCAGTAATTTGTCGAAGTTCTTTTTGTTGAAAAGGTGGGTGAATTGTCGCAGGTATTGCAGTAAGTCTTCAGCTTTTGTGGGGTCCATGGTTTTCTTGATGTTGTCTTTGACTTCTTCTGTCTTTGTTGTTTAATTGCAGTTTTCCCAGTTTCCATGTTGTATCTTGCATCCTTCCAGGCATCTCATAAAGTTGATCCATCCGGCCTTCCAATCTATTTCCGGGTTGTATGCCATGATCCAATCGTGACCTAAAAATAGTTCCGCTGATTGGATGTCCAATATCTGTGCCTCCATATGTTCTGTGTGGTTTCCAATCGCCATCTCAAATATGGCCTTTTTGGTGACCAGTTTTTGGGTCGTTCCGTCCGTGTTATACACCATCCTTGGGTTTTCCAATGGTGTTGTGGGTAGTTGCAGTTTTTTCACCGTTTGTCTGCCGATGCATGTGTTGGTGCATCCTGTGTCAATGATTGCTTTGACCCTCTTTGTTCCTGTTTTGGTTGTGATTGTTGGTTTGATCAAAAGTTCTTGTGCTCCCTTTCTTCTTTGTGGAATAACGTATGATTTAGAAGAAAAGTTAGATACATGGTCTCAATTTTGCACTTAATCGGACCCTTCAACAAAACCCTGTTCAGTTCTCTTTTCTTTGTCGTTCTCTATTCCCCTGTTCTGGGATTTCTTTGGTGCTCTGCAATTCCTGGCAATGTGGCTCTCTTTTCCACAATTGAAGCACCCTTCTCTCTTCTTCTTTGGCTTCCTGCATTCCTTTGTGATGTGTCCATTGACGCCGCAGTTGTAGCATTTGGGTCCTCTGGATTCCTGTCGTCCTATCTCCATAGGTTGACCCATTCCCCCATATGTAACACCTGTTGTGGTGTGTCTGTCTCTAGACTCTGTGGATTCATATCCTTTTCCAACCAATAAGATTGCTTTGACCCATTTGTTGTAGGTGTGGGGCATTCCTTCTGCCAGGTATCCCAGTATGGTCTTGATTATGTCTAACTATGTTTCTTTTGAGAAGGAAAAGTGTGTGTGCATTGTCTGTGCGGGCTTTGATCTTGAGTACCCTGAACTCTACAAGGTAGTTGGCGGTGTTCTTGTTCCTTTGCTTGAATGTTTCAATCTTTCATTCTGCTTCTGGTTGTTCCATGTGATCTCCAAATGTGGATACCATTTCTTTCACA
Organism: Macrolepiota dolichaula; assembly: GCA_003315915.1. Taxonomy (NCBI): domain Eukaryota; kingdom Fungi; phylum Basidiomycota; class Agaricomycetes; order Agaricales; family Agaricaceae; genus Macrolepiota; species Macrolepiota dolichaula. The sequence continues at coordinate 1,326 of QFDT01000103.1, read as the reverse complement.
AATTTGTCCCAATTAACTGTGTTGTCCTCGCCTCCCAACTGTGCTAGTTTCATTGAGGCAAATTGTCCTGCTGTCCCTTCCCTGAGGCGTGCAAGTACTGCTGTGGCCTTGTTGTTGGCCCCTTCAATTCTGTTGAACTTCAAAAATAGCAAGGTGGCTCTCCACCAATCTTTGAATTTATTTCTGGTTCCATCAAAAAACCCTGGCTCCAGTACGAGCAATTTTCTGTGGCCTACTGCAGGCGCTGCTGGTGCTATTTCCTGGTCAGACATTTCTTCTATGTCACTGTCTGTGTTGTCGCTTTCTGTGTCTGGCAGTTTGTTGGCGTTTTTGCTGCTATGTGACTCTTTGTCTGAGAGTTCCTCTTTGGTGGTTTTTTCTTCTGGCATGGACTCCTCCTCTGAGGTGGTTTTGTCTAGTAACGCTGGTGTCAGTTCTCTGGTCCTGTCTCTGGAAGCAGGTCCACTAAGGCTCATACACAATGGCCTTCTTCTGCAAGGTGAGTTGTAGACGCTTTACCAAATGTTATGACCTTCCTAAGTGGTCAACTCGGGTTGCAACAAGTGATGAAGACTTGAGGGCAAAGAGAGAGTAGAGAAGGGGAATCAACAAGTTGGTAAAGCATGAGGAATACAGCAGAGTATCTGGGTGTATATATACTACTGGGGTATTCCTACTGGAGAGTCTATAATGGTGGCTGAGTAAGTATGACATTGTAGCTGAGTAAACAGTGGAGCAATTGCAGGTAGAGAAATGGCAGAAGGTTGACAGGTCCATGACAAGCGGGGCAATGATAGGAATGGAGGGATATTATAGTACATGATAGCCCCAAGGGAGTATAACAAAACCCCCTACATTGGCTATACAAGTGGTGCCTCAAATTGCTCAACATTCTGGACTACAAAGAAATACTGGGCTGATCTATCTCTCCACATGGAATCCCCCTGCCTCCTCAGTACAAGTCTCAGTACCTTAACAACCACCTTTGCCAGGTATAGAATACCCTCTTCATCCATATCTATTGGCATAGACTCTATGAGACCACAATTACTCAGCCCACACTCACCAGATCCAATAACTATAGATGGAGACAGATTGTTGGAGATACCTCCTTTACCCACCTGTACCTGTTGGGCCAACCCTATAACCTCTGCCAGACCAACTCCCCTGCTGATTTTCATATCAGCCACTTCTCCATATTGTCATTGTCTTCAGATCAAGTGTTAGGATTTTGCCAGAGCTCTTGTCCAGCAGTGCACGTTAATCCCATACTGGACGTTACGAGGCTAGCTAGATCTCCCAACGGATCCAACGCTTCTGGTCTTC
>QFDT01000102.1:0-14259 GCA_003315915.1 Macrolepiota dolichaula | reverse complement strand
TGCGTGAACCTGGGCCGTCGCTGGACACTGGTAAATCGAGTATGTACGGAGATTGTGGAAGGATTTGTGTTTGCGCGATCGTCTCCTTGCTTTCGGCTGGTTTCTCGGTTTGTATGATTGTCGGTATTGTTTTTTTTTTTGCCCTCCCTGGGTCATCTCTTGAAATGCCAGGGTCTGATGATTTTCGAGATGAGTTGTTATGCGAGTGTCCCAATTTCGTCTATTTATGTCACACATGTCACACACAACTGTGACGAGTTTTCGACAATCTCATTTTCTTTCCGGACTGTATGGTACAAGCAATGCACAATTCATCGGACCCAGGCTCGTCTCGACAACACAATGGACCGATGCACAAGAAACGTCAGAAGAAACCTCTCGTAAAGTCGGTTAAAGCAAAACGATTGGCAGAGAAACAAAAAATCGAGAATGTGGATAAATTGGCTGTGGACTACGTGAGTGGTGTACTTGATATTTCAGAGCATCTGTGTTGATGAAAATAGGTATAGATTCCGCCAGAAAATCTCAAGTTATTTGCAGATTTACCAATATCAGAGTACACCAAACGAGGTGAGTGATCGTTTCATCTTCGGAGCGTCCTGAAATCTAACAACATGAACACTTGATTAGGTCTTAGGAAGGCCTATTTCGTAGAGATGACGGATATCCAGACGATGAGCCTGCCTGTGTCTCTGAAAGGCAAAGACGTTCTCGGAGCAGCCCGCACTGGCAGCGGCAAAACCCTGGCATTCCTCATTCCTACATTGGAGATTCTGTACCGCCGGAAGTGGGGGCCCATGGATGGTCTAGGAGCGCTGATTATCTCGCCCACACGGGAGTTGGTATGTTGCAAAATGTATCATTTCGGCTGTGTGCTCATGATGATTTAGGCTGTTCAAATATTCGAAGTCCTTCGTTCAATTGGGGGCTATCACTCCTTTTCGGCTGGTTTGGTCATTGGTGGGAAGAACTTGAAGGATGAGAGGGACCGCCTGACCCGTATGAACATTCTTGTTGCAACGCCTGGCCGTCTACTCCAACACATGGACCAGACAGTAGGTTTCGATGCCGATAACCTCCAAATGCTCGGTACGCCCTCCCTCTCCCTCTTCTACTTGACCTATTCTCACTTGCAGAAATTAGTACTCGATGAAGCCGACCGTATTCTCGATATGGGTTTCCAACGTACCCTCTCCGCTCTGCTCTCCCACCTTCCGAAATCCCGCCAGACCCTCCTCTTCTCCGCAACTCAGACCCAATCCGTAAGCGATCTTGCCAGACTAAGTCTCAAGGACCCCGTGTCTGTAGGCGTTTCCTCCCCCGGCGAGTCTACCGACAATACCTATATCCCATCCACGCTCGAACAACACTACGTCGTCTGTGATCTCGACAAAAAACTCGACATCCTCTGGTCTTTCATCAAAACTCATCTCCAATCCAAAACGCTCGTTTTCATATCGTCGTGCAAACAAGTCCGCTTCGTTTTTGAGACGTTCTGTCGAATGCATCCGGGTATTCCGCTGATTCACCTGCACGGGAAGCAGAAGCAAAGTGCCAGGTTGACGATGTTTAACAAGTTCACGACGACGAAGCATGCGGTGTTGTTCGCTACGGATATTGCTGCGCGTGGACTGGATTTTCCTTCTGTGGATTGGGTGGTACAGTTGGACGCGCCTGAGGATGTAGAGACGTATATTCATAGGGTAGGGAGGACGGCGAGGTATGAGAGCAAAGGGAAGGGGTTGTTGGTCCTATGTCCGAGTGAGGAGGAGGGCATGAAGGCTGTATTGGAGAAGAAGGGGTTGGGGGTGAATAAAATCAAAATTCGGCCGAGTAAGACGCAGAGCGTCGAGAACCAGCTGCAGAGTCTGGCGTTCCAGGATCCGGAGATCAAGTATTTGGGTCAACGGGTATGTTATATCCATAACACGCCTTAGCGAATTCTCTGACAAGTCTTACAGGCTTTCGTGTCGTACCTACGCTCCATCTACCTACAAAAGGATAAGTCCATATTTAAAATCGACGAATTACCCACGGAACGTTTTGCCGAGTCGCTGGGTCTTCCTGGGGCACCAAAAATCAAGTTCTTAAGTAAAGAAGCTGTCAAAAGGCGGAAGAATGCATCAAGGACCGTCGAGGCGGCTGAGGCTGAGGTCAAGAAGGAGAAGGAGGCACTGAAATTTCAGAAGAAAACGGCACCCGAGAGCGAAAAGAGTGAAGCAGAAAGTAATGATGAAGTTGAGGGAAGTGACGAGTCTGATAGTGAAGGGGACACGTCAGATGAGGAGGAGGGCGAGGCAAAGGAGGCTGGGGAAGCACCAGTTGTACCAGGCAAGGCCAAAAAGGTTTGCTACATTCATATTTCTCATAGTAGTAGGTATTGTTGACAGCGCATTCCAGCAACCCGGAGCCGTCCGCACAAAATACGATCGCATGTTCGAACGCAAAAACCAAAACATCCTTTCCGAACACTACTCGAAACTCATATCACACGACTCTGCGTCCGATTCAGACGACGACTTCATTACTCTCAAGCGCGCAGATCACGACTTGGAGGGTATACCCTCTACAACCGGTCCTAATACCGATCATGCTAATTCTACCACCACGTACACGACAACTTTCGAGCAAGACCTTACGGAGAATTTATCCAAACGTAAACAGAAAATGGGCAAAGCGAAGCGCGCGATAGCTACTGGTGGTGTCAATACAAAGCTCATTTTTGATGATGAAGGGAAGCCGCACCAGCTATATGAATTGGAAGATGGCGAGAAGTGGTTCGAAGAGCGGGGTGGGTTGGCTGGTGCGCAGGAGGAAGGGAAAAAGTTTGCCGAGGAGGAGAGGAGTAAGATGAAGGTTACTGATGTTGTTGATCGGGAGGAAGCGAAGGGGAAGAAGAGGGAGAAGAAGAGGAAAAGGAAAGAAAGGGAAAAGGATGTGAGTGCGCTTTGCATGTTTTCTTTGTTGATTGTTAACGCTTACTGTCTCTTTTGTTGTCCCCCTTTCAGTTGCACGGGCCCGGGGATGAGGGTGGTATGGTTGCTGAGCTTGCACCAGCGGAAGACGATGATGGTTATATCTCACCCGAGTTCGATTTGCCTTCGGAGAGTGAGGATGAGGCGACTTTTACAGGTGGAATGAAATGGGATTCCAAGGACCATCCGCCGAATAAGAAGCGGAAGGTTGACATGGATGAGGATTTGGACGACGATGAAGAACTCGCTCTGCGTTTATTGCGCCAACGTAGATGACCTCACCGAACTAGTGATACCACTCAGAAGCATCCTGTAATTTCTTCCACGCCTCTAAGAGCCTGAGGCTCTGAGGAAGCTGCTTAACATGTAGTTATTCTCGGTGTACCACTGTACCTGGAAAGATGCCAATTTCGATATGACCACGTGATCCGACAACGTAGCAGATTCTGTTCGTCATTCCGTTCCTGAGAATATTCAATCCACAAACCTCTTATCCTTTCTATCAAAACCGCGGTTGAGCCTCGTCGTCGTCTAGACCAATGACGGGTATCTCTGCCCTCCCATTAGCCCAGGAAGAGGGCGGCGGCCACAGACACCGAAAGTTCAGAGGCGCCTCCAGAATCATAGGCCCTAAATGGTCACACCTACCGACATTAACCATCGGATTGCTTGGTGTACAGATCTTCTGGAGTGTTGAAATGTCGTATGGTGGGTTCTTTTATGCTTGTATTCAATCTACTACTCTAAAATATTGTGGATACCAGCCTCACCATATCTTCTGTCTCTGGGCTTGTCCAAATCAAAAATGGCTATTGTGTTTGTCGCGGGACCTTTGTCAGGATTGCTTATGCAACCTCTAATAGGTGAGTGCACATACCCCGGGGCTTAGTAGATGCAAAGCTGAAAGCGAGTCTATCAGGTGTTTTGGCGGATAATTGTACCTCAAGATTTGGTAGACGGAGACCGTACATGATGATTGGCACCATCATATGTTCATTCGCCATGCTCCTGTTGGGGTTCACAAGGTGGTTCGCGTCCATATTCACGGGATGGGATAATAGCTCTGTATGTGGGATGTCCCTTTCTTTGCGAAGCCTACTAATGGATGAGTAGAATGACTTATTGACAATATGGCTTGCGGTGTTCTCTATCTATTTCATCGACTTCTCTATTAATGCAGGTACGTCTCTGTTTTGATTCTGTTACTAAAGGTGCTGATCTTGTGGGTCATGTAGTAATGGCCGTAGATCGAGCACTGCTCGTTGATACTCTTCCCCCGACCTCTCAACCGCAAGGCAATGCATGGGCTGCTCGTATGATGGCAATAGGTGCCATAGTTGGTTTCTTTGTGTAAGTAATTCAACAAATAACTATACGAGTCGTTTTAACCAGTGGCTGGTTCTTGTAGTGGGAATGTCGACCTCACGAAGATATTCCCCTTCCTTGGCAGGACCCAGCTCCAAGTTCTCTCTGTCATTGCGACTTTTCTATTACTTGGCAGTCACTTCACGACGGCCGCGCTTATAAAAGAGAAAGTTTTACTTCCGAGTACAGATGCCACAGGGTAAACGACATTCGTTTTTCATTCGAATCAACTAATAGGAAATTTATTAGAAAATCAAATAAGAAGTCGTTCACTCAAGAGCTTAAGGACATTTGGACCAACATCCTGACCCTACCCCGCGTAATCAGACAAATTGTACGTGTTCTATCCCTCTAGACATTTCCCCTCTCACGGTTGAACCAACAGTGTCTTATTCAATTCTTGTTAGTGCCCTCTGCTGCTTGTCCATCCCTCTGATAACAAAACTCTCCAGTGCCTGGCTAGGCTGGTTCCCTATACTATTCTACACCACAATATACATCGGAGATCTTTACAAGCGTTCCTCCCCAGTTCCATTCACAGACGAGGACCGAACTGCCCTTGACACCCAGGCGACCCGATTAGGTTCTCGAGCGCTCTTTTGGTCCTCAGTTATTTCGCTCGTGAGCAACGTTATCCTACCGGCATTCGTGACCGAGTCTGCCTCTTCCCCGAACAATGAGCCACGGGGGTCACATTTGCGCTTTGGATATGGTTCTCGAGACTGGTGGACGAGGTTGAAGAGGCTTGTGAGAGTGCCTACGTGGATGAGGATACATATGGCAAATTTGTGGGCGTTGAGTCATCTGGTGTTTGCAGGGTGCATGTTTGCGACTTTGTGAGTGGCTTCTTGTTCTTGGTGTAAGTGTGCTTATTGAGGTGGTGTCGGTAGTTTGACGAGTAGCGTTGCTGGGGCATCATTAATGATCAGTATCACTGGGTTTTCGTGGGCTGTGTCACAATGGGCGCCTTTCTCACTGGTGAGTCTTTGGGTCCCTGGAATTCATTCATTGAAATTGACATGTGCTGCGTGCGCAGCTTGCAACTGCAATTTTGACGGAGCCATCTGATGACGACGATACTGCAATTCGGTTAATTGATACACGTACGCGTCCACGAAGAGTGAACAGCAGTGATCTTGACGTAGATATAGATGTGGGTGGAACGAATGCACCCCTTCTTGACGACGCGTCGGACAGTGAGGAAGAGAACGAGGTTGAGCCAGGCAAAAGTGAGGAGCGTCGGAGAGTACTGGGCAATCTAGATGCGCAAGTGAGTAGGGTGAACATCAGTAATGGGGACGGATACCAAGTGATGAACGGTGGGAGTGAGAATGGAACGGTGAGAGAGGCTTCATCGGGAGGCGGCTTGAGTGCGAAAGCGGGAATCATCCTGGTGTGTAGACCGATAGTTTGCAACTGAAACAGGCGTTCGCTTAATATGATTCCTATAGGGCATCCATAACATTTTCATTGTCATTCCCCAATTCCTAGTAACAGGCTTCTCATCACTAATTTTCGCGATCTTCGATCCGCAAAATACTGGCGTGCCACACCATCATGGACCAGTTCACGCTCCCATTGCGAACGGTACAGATATCAAGGTCCTCATAGCAAACGGCACGGAAGCACTCGGGGACGTGGCTAGGAGGACACTCACAACCATTTTGGAGACGCGACAGGATGTGCCAGAATGGACGGAGGAAGATGGGAGCGCGACAGTGTATGAGGGTTCGAATTCTGTTGTATACATTTTCAGGATCGGAGGTATGGCAGCGGCGATTGCGGCTGTGTTGAGTTGGAGGTTGGCGCGAGAGTTGAGGCATAGATAGAGCTCGAGCCACCTCCTTTCATTTGTGTTTGTGACATGGACAGTTGCACGTTTTCCTTGTATTTATAATTCGTTCTGAAGCGTCATCTAGTTGCTGTGTTTTGATGATGTATACCAAGGAATACTTCCTTGTCTTTGAGCCTGTCCTCCCGGGAATTTTATCAAGTGCACGCTGCTGATTCACCGTGACGGACATTCATTGTGTATGTCCCCAGTTAGCTAAAGCCCAACCTGCCACAGCGCTCTGCCATGGACCCAGTGTGGTGCCAAGAGAACTGACCAGCCTCCACCGTTCGGCGTATGATAGTCCTGACACGATGAAATGAGCAACCCATTCGACAAGAGCGCGCATGCTATATAAACTGCTTTGTATTTCCCTACTATTCCCGGAACAGTTGAAGATATTGCGTGTAGTCGAGTGCGAAATTTTGCCTTTGCTGCCATAACTGGCTCATTTTCTAAGGCGTATGCCCTCCATGGATCATCACTGTATGAATACTTTGACAAGGGAACTATGAGATGATGAGGCGCACAAGAACCGTAAAAGCCAGAGGATTTTGGCCGCTTGTGCTTGTTTGTGAATGCAAAGCCGATATTTGAATTTGATATGTTTGAAGCGTCGCGTCTCATCCCAAACCCAATACCCCTAGATATCATGAGGTTACAGATCCCAGTCGGCATGGCTGCTGATGTGCCATACTATCTCCGTGCTTCAGGACTAACCGCTTTGTGTGCTATATAACCCAATCCTCAGGCCGCAAGTGATCACATAATCAACACTAACTCTACTACCACAATGCCAACCTTTGAAGACCTGCCTATCGAAATCATCCTCGAGATCGTCAAGTTCGTGAGTGTATCATGATTGGGGTTGGAGACCAGCTTTGAATCTGACCCTTTTGATAAGTCTACACCAATCAACCCAACAGGGGATCGTATTGGAAAAGACAACCTGTGCAAACTTCGTCTCGTCTCATCTCGCCTCAATGTAACAGTTTGTCCTGTCCTATTTGAAGGACTCCATCTCGGGTTCGACGATGCGGATAACGGTGAACCTGATGCACCTGACTGCTTGAGGTGCCAAGAAATCATCACCGCTTTGGCTGATGGCTCAACCCGCGTATTTGAACATACGAAAAAACTTGATCTGTGCACCCAAAAGTTGTTCTGGACAGAGGACGATCGTAGACCTGGAATTGCTGAACAGAAGCAAGTCGTCGTCGAAAAAATATTTGACGCTGTTTCTGCGTTGAGGAATCTCCGCACAGTCATGTTCACACCCCTCCTCTCAAATAGTCTGCATACTCACTCACCTACCTATAGGTATCACCCGAATTCCAAGCATGACCCAGAAGAACTTGCAATCAAATTCATAAACGCCTTAGGCACACTCCCGCTCTTTGAAAGTTTCGCCGACATTCGATTCCTGGGAAATCCCCCACCTTCATTCACTCTCCAGCCTATACGAAATCTCAAAACCTTCCGAACCTTCCTTGACTGGGACATATCAGACCATCTGTTGCCTGAAATTGCATCTCTGATTGCGCGTTGCCCCGGTTTATCCGAGTTGTATTTGGGTAGTCCGTCGACGACGAAGGTCGTCACATTTGCTGATATCCTTTCTGAAGCCACGAATATGGAGGAAGGCAAGGTCTTAGGGCTGAAAACGTTGACATTGCACGGTGTGTTGGTCACGGCCGATGATATCAAGTCCAATATTCGTCATTTCCGGGATCTTGCTGTCCTTGACATAACGAACAACCCCTCCCCAGACACACACACCGCCTTTGGCTCGATCTGCACCGTCCTTCAAGAGAACGGGATCTATCTCAAAGGCATCACAACTGATTTTCCGCCTGATCCTCTCCTCTTGTCATATCTCGCGTCGTATTCTGGTTTAACTCAACTCAAGCTGGATTCGCATGAATTATCTGGGGACTCGCCTCAGACGGTGGATAAGGTTTACACTCAGATCCTGCCTAAGCACAGAGGGACTCTGGAAGTATTACAACTGGGTTCTAGGAAGTCTGTAGTGTGGTCCAGCTTGCCTACGGAGAAGCAGTTTGCGGAGCTTGTGAAGTGTCAGAAACTGAGAGACTTAGAGGTTTATTTGCCAATGAATGATGCGGCACCTTTCGTATGTCCCCTTTCTTCCGTGGTTTGGGTTCATTTGATGCTTATCGAGACGTGTACAGGAGCGGTGGTTTGAAGCTGGTTTACAGCTTCCAAGTCTGCAGCACCTGAGAATCATACCTCTGGTGGGAGGACGAGTGAATACTTCATTGCTGATGAGGCTCAATAATTTGAGAAGAGGGGTTGTCGACAAGTTTAGGAAAGAGCGTGGGATGAGGTTTAGGGTGAATAATGATTGAAGGGACTCTTAGTACACAAAACTTAAGCTTTCGTATAACACTCGATTTCAAGTAACATGTTATGCATCATGTAAATTACTACTGTAGCCATCTGTGTTTAAATCACGGAATACCATTTGGCAAATTGATAGAAGTTCCATTTTGGATAGCTCGAGATCCCGAAATGTAGTATCAGTCAAGCACATCTGCCCGTCTATTTTCCTGATACATACAAACTGTCGTACGCCCACTATCATCAGAATCTATCTTTCCTCTCCAGCAGAAACTCCCGCTAGAGCTTCCGTTGTAGTGACTTGCGCCGATTTGAATAAATACTGAACCAGAAAATATTGTATGGTATCCAATTTCCTCTGGAGGTCGAACAAAACCCCCGTTGACTTGGGACATTGATGCAGGGTCAGGTCCCGAATCAAACTCGGACAAAGGTTCCAAGAAAACTAAGTCGGTTATGACGGAGAAATCAGTGGAGAACTGCAAATACGAAACCGAGTTTGACCTTGTGGATTCTGACAATGTGGAAGACGGGGCAGTGGATGAAGTGGGAACCCGACTAGCAGCAAATATCGCAGGCTCTATATGTACCTTTCCTGCTACTAGTACACCGGATACGTAGAAATATATACGTATGACTACGCATGCTGGATTGTCTGGAAATATACTGAGTATCGGCCAATTGAATGGGAAAGCTTCAACCGTCAACCAATCCCAATATCTCAATGTTGCGTAGCGCTCGATATCCAATAGTCCCAGTTTGATTAATTCCTTCCACGTCGAGGAGGGGGATGAAAATAGTCATTAGGTTCAGGCTGGATGATGGGGCCGCGGTTGCTTTTTTCTCGGCCAGTAAGAGTCAGTATCTTCGAAACCCGACGATGAGCTGTTCATCAACACTTTCTGATCCCAGTATGGAAGCTTAAATTTTTGGCATAAACGTTAATGCGCCAGAAGAAATCGAATGCACGAAGGGGTCCCAAAATCTTATTTCACACGGGACCTTTTCGATTACGCGCTCAAGTATACCATAAACTTCCCTGTATTTCTGTGGATGCAAGTTGTTGACATAACTGACGATCCTACCCAAATTTTTAGCGTAAAGCGGATGGAAAATTCCTGCTAGGACTCATTTCGGTGTATTTCCCAAAATATCTACATCACAAGGTAGCCACGACTGAACGCAGGCACCGTTTCCGATGGATAATAACGACGACGTTCAATTCTAGCCTCCCCCTCGCCGGAAATTGGAACAACTTCTCCCGTACCAGACATGCAAGTCTGAAGATCTAACTTCTCGCGAGTGATGATGCGGGACAAACCATAGACCACAGGATAGAGCGAGCGGTCGACTAAATCGAGATCCCTCATGCTCAAAGCGCCAGTCACGGAGTTGGCCATTGATGGGATCAAATTAAGGTTAGGGTCAACGCGCGTCACACGAGTCCTGGAACGCGTCAGTATACCTTCCTTCACCTCTTTCCCTCACCACAATGGAAACTTCCTTCGCACTTATTGGTAAAGGCTATGTAATAGTCGCCGCGGACACAACATCCGCACGCTCTATCGTCAAGATGAAGAACGATGAGGATAAGATCAAGACAGTATCTCCTCACCTTTTGATGGCATACTCTGGCGAACCAGGTATATCAACTCAACATGTTGAGAGAGTTACTGAAATAACATCCCTATAAAATAGGTGATACTGTTCAATTTGCAGAGTATATCGAACGCAACCTTAGGCTGTACCAAATCCGCAACACATACCCACTCCGCCCATCGGCAGCCGCCTCTTGGATTCGCCGCTCTCTCGCAGAGTCTCTCCGTTCGCGAAGCCCATATTCAGTAAACCTGCTCATCGGGGGTTACGATACGTCGACTCACGAACCAAAACTATATTGGATCGACTATCTTGGCACAGTGTCAGAAGTGCCATTTGCAGCTCACGGGTATGGAGCATATTTCGGACTGAGTTTGCTTGATCGGTCAGTCCTCCATTCTGTTCTTGTATTTTACTGTCGTGCATGGATTGATAAGATGCGCAATATCATAGGTACCATGATCCCGAGGCTTCACTAGAAGAGGGCCTTGCGACGCTGAAGAGATGTATCGAAGAGGTGTCGAAGAGGCTAGTGGTTAGCCCAGAGAGATACAAAGTCAAGGTAGTGGACAAGGACGGTGTACGCGATGTGGAGTTGTAAACTTGTTTTTGTGTTCTTTATGTTTTTTTTGACATGCGTAATGAATGTATCAATAACCGCCCCTTTATTCGACATCTGTAGATCACCATCATTGCTGCCGACTATTCATCGATATCCCTAATCCCCAGTGGCGAGTATGACTACCTTGGCTGATTATAGGTTCCAGTTTCTGGGTTCTCGTTGATGCCCAGAGTTATGGTGTGCTTAGTGTGTTGAGTTTGCCACAGACCAAGCTAGGTGACACATATATTGACATATTAGACAGATCATAATGTTCGGTTGACATTTACAAACATCAGAGCCATGTTGCTAGTGGTATCTCACAATGTGACGGGTTTTACATCCTGGTAACATTTTTCCGCAACTGCTGTGTATAGTATGGAACAGCGCCTTGCCTTCCACCCGTGGGTCTGGTGGGTCTGGTTTCCAGTGTTCGATCTGAGGAATAGGGTCAAAGTCCAACGACAAGCCAAAACCAGGAAACACTAGCATACGGGTGTGGTTGGGTGAGAATCTGAAGCAGGAGATGGAGGCTCATCTAGTTCTATGTCAGTCAATGATGTGAACCGAAACAGAGTCGTCAGCCCCTCCGTGTGTAGCCAAAAAAAATCGGTCAAAGATCAAAGTTGACGAGAAGAGTTTTTTGTGTCGCGTCGCGAGATTTATGCGCATTTGGATGTGTGGGTACTCCATTGTTTGGGGGACAGAGATTAAATGAGGTGCATGCTAAAACTGAAAGTTACCTACTAGTAATTATCCAGTACCCCACCACGCCCTGGGCAGTTTGCCCTTGATGCTCCAAGTAAATCAGTGTCCAAATTCCAGTATTTCAGTAACCGATGTGTGATCAATCGGGTTATGTCTGACTGTGCAAGAGAAAGTATGTTTTATATACGGTGGTGGTCGCGCCGCGATACTCTGGCCGGAGTTTACTAAATGGCGCTGGCAGTTAAGATACTGGTGCCTTATCGTCCGATGGAGATCACATTGTCGGAGCAAAGAAACACGCGAGCGAGGGAATGAGATTCTGTCAAGTAACATAGGATGATATCGAGATCGGAAGACTAACGACATTATCTACCGGCCTATATCAAAATTTCTTGTCCTCACACATTCCACAAGATGAGTTTGTTCAAAAAATACCATAAATTATCAGTTGCCACACATGAGGTGAATGTCAACTGAATGTCACGCAAGGCACCAACAATCACAAGTTACACAGCAAGAGATTGACTATTTCCTCTCCCTTATCAATGTAAGTGTCCCCGGGACCCGATTCACCCCTCCATATAGAACACGACAAACCTAGCCAGACACTATCCCTGTATCAAATCCAAAGACCCACCCGTTCGGATTGGTTTGAGATTGAACGTTGAATATTGAATCTTCAAGTTTCAAGCGTCAAGGATTGTACGCTTCTTCTGCTATTTATACCACAGGATTTAGGCTGCGCAAGTGACATTCTATAAGCGCCTTCTAACACCTTCTACAATCCCCCAGGGTTCTCTACTCCTTCCACATACGCTGTGAGTCCGATGATTATGAAATTAACCGCAGCAGCGAGGCTCTGAATGACGTTACTAGTCACACGTGGAAGTCTCCTGGGGCGCAGCAACTTGGAAAACAAATTGTGATAGTCATCCGAGCCATTACAGCAAAGTGGCTCCAATATATAACGGCTTTTCGGCCAATATCACAGCATTTACCAGGGCGTCTTGCAGACGTCGCACCAGCCTTACCCTCACATATTTAAGCAACACGCACATTCAAGAGATGATTATACTGGATCCTCTTGTAATCGCAATGAGGTTCAGGTCCCTTCTAGATCTCGTCCCCTTCCTTCCAGCCATCCTCGCTCAAATTAACAAATCCAGCCAGAGTGGTACCGACTGCCGTTGTCTGTATGGGCAATCATGTTGGCCTTCCGAACAGGATTTTAGCTCTCTGTCGGCACAGCTCTCGCAACCTCTCATCCGGCCTGTACCCCCTGCTTCTGCTTGTTATCCCGTTGGAGGTCCGTCTGGCAACTGCTCTGATGTTCAACAAAACTGGTTGGATGCAAATTGGCGCGCGGATCAGGCTGGTGCTTACGAGAATATTAATTTTGAGGCATATATGAATAGAAATGGGAGCATCAGTGGATGTTATTTGAATACTACGCTTGGTCTGCCTTGCGAGCAGGGTAGTATCCCGCCAATTGGTGTTGATGCGAGGACTGTGGGAGATGTACAGGCCGCTGTGAGATTTGCAGGTCAGCATAATCTGAGGCTTGTTGTGAAGAACACTGGGTGAGCGGTGTGGCATCTCTTTGTAGTGTGCTAATGCTAATCCTCGCGTAGACATGATTACCTCGGTCGTAGTGCTGGCAAAAATGCCTTTATGATATGGACCCATCACCTCAAGAACATCAGCTATAACGCTAACTTCGTTCCCGAAGGCGGATCGGACAATGAGGCTGTATCTAGTCTGTGTGCCTTTTTGACAGCAATCTCTTGAGCTGAATATTGACATGCCGTGGCCAGCACTGACCCTTGGGGCTGGCGTACAATGGAAAGAGGCATATGCGGCAGCTGCGGAGCAAGAACGTTTTATTGTTGGTGGCATATCGGTAGGTATGTCTGTTGGAGCAGCCGGAGGCTGGGTGATGGGCGGTGGGCATAGTGCATTTTCTGCCAAGTACGGTCTAGGCAAGTCGGATTTGACGCTACTCGTCTTGTATAGCACAGAAACTGATTCAAGTTTGTATTAGGAGTCGACAATGCTGTCCAGTTCACTATCGTGAAGGCAAATGGTGATCACGTTGCTGCAAATGCTCATAACAATTCGGATCTCTTTTGGGCTCTCAGAGGAGGGGGCGCGGGCTCTTGGGGTGTGGTTACTTCTGTGACATACAAGACTTACGATCTCGTTCCCTTGGTGATGTCTGGAATCAATGTCACCTTCCCAGATCCCCAAGTTGCTCAACAGGTCGTAACAGAATTCATTAGTCTACACCCCAAGCTCTCCGATGCTGGCTGGGGAGGGTATTCATACTTTAGTAATAATTCTCTGCTCGCGATCTTCGTTGCCCCGAACGTTTCCTGGGCGGAAGCGAACGCAACCATCCTCCCTTTCTTTGACTTTGTCCAGAATGCAACTGGGAAGCCTAATCAACTGACCTTCACTTTCCCTTTCGACAATTTCCATGTCTGGTTGAATTCGACCTTTGGGAACTTGGCTGGCTCGGAACAGGTTGGGGGTGCCGTTGAATTGGCGTCCCGTCTCGTGTCTCGTGAAGCGGCAGAAGAAAGATCGGAAGAAACTGCTAGGTTGTTGTTGAGCTTCAATTTCATTGCCTTCAAGTACGTACCACAAAACATAGCTATTATAGGTTGTGATCTAACGGTATATTTTTTTGACTTAGCTTTGTTGCGGGTGGTGTAGTGGCTCGCACAGACCCTGATTCGGTTGGTCTTAACCCAGGATGGCGAAAGGCAGTTACGTTTGCTTATACAGCAGAGAGCTGGAAGGCGGGAGACTCGGGCGAT
>QFDT01000100.1:0-16006 GCA_003315915.1 Macrolepiota dolichaula | reverse complement strand
TGTCAGTCGATACATTGTATGCGCCCGCTGGACCGTGCCGGTCGATACATTGTAGGTTGACTACCTGTCTCAACTCCACTTGGCGCTTACCTTGTTCTCTAGTCTGGAACTACAGATTGACTGGTAGTACTGCTGAGGTGACTTCTCAGCGGCCCATTTTCTGGCATGGCTTTGGACCAGGTCCAAGCATAAACAAAGAGTGTGTTGGCTTGGTCAAATTCTTGGTAAACACCTCTCCAGTATACTACTGAGTTATTTCTTTCAGTAGCATTTTGATAGCTTTGTTCAAAGAGGTCAAAGGTTGTGGCATTTTTTAGGAAATCAATGAGTCCTTGTTGTTGCCAAGAATGGAAGAGTTTATAGTGGAAGATGAGTTGATAGTTGAGAAAGATGTTTTTGGGAGATTGGGAATTGCTTGCTGAATGTTCTCCATGAGATCAGACAATGTGTTGGATGCCAATAAGTTCTTTTTGTATGAAGGCTGTCCCATCAATGTGAATGACAGGTTCTGTACCAGATGGAGTCATTCTCAAAAGGCAAGATTGTTTAGGACTTTTTTGTAGATGGCAGTATATTGAGAGACTTGTTTGTTAGAAGGTAGGTGGAATCTGGGAATGTGGGTTTGGTTATAAGGTCCAGACATAGTGCGCCTGATAGAAGGAGCTGAGGGAGGGATTGGAGAAGCAATTTTGGCAGTAAGGAAAATATAGAAGGATGTTCACTGAGGTTATCTTTCAGGACAAAGATTGTCCACTGAGGTTATCTTTTCAGGACAGAGGGTGAAGAGAGAGAGAAGCAGAGAAGAGAGGTTTTGAGCTTTAGTATACTGTTATGCTTGGACCTAGTCCAAAGCCATGTCAGAAGATGGGCCACTGAGAAGTCACCTCAGCGGTACTACCAGTCAATCTGTAGTTCCAGACTAGAGCACAAGGTAAGCGCCAAGTGGAGTTGAGCAAGACAAAGGTCTCCTTGATGTAATGACAGAGGAATCATTTCCTGAACTTGAGCAACATGCAGAGCTTCCAGGCAGGTGTTATATGGTAAGTCAAATTGTCAGCAAGGACAATTGAGGAAACAGATTTGCAATGTCAAATGATATTGATAAGAACACACTGGTTAACAACAATACTAAAGCTAGGGTACATGGTACACTATGCTTTAGTTTATAAATATTGTATTGTCTTCATACAATTGGTAATACAAGTACAATAATAGTCTGCACATCAAGATCCTATCCCCAACCCTTTCACCAAGGTGACGCTATCTTTAGTGCATTCATGATAGAAGAACTCAGCCATAGACCAATCAGACAGGACACAAGAGGAGACACAGCTCCAGGGAATGATGATGACTGAAATAGATGTAGAAGAAGGGTAGCAGAAGACAATCAGGAATAGTAAGAGAAGGTACATTTGTTATGGTCTCAACGACGAACCCCCTGCATTGGTTATACAAGTGGCTCCTCGAACTCCTCAACATTCCGGACTATAAAGAAGTACCAGGCTGATCTACCTCCCCACACGGAACCCCTCCGCCTCCTTGGTACGAGTCCCAGTACCTCAACCACCACCTTCGCCAAGTATGGGATAATTCGCCCTTTATCCATATCTATCGGCACAGACTCTACAAGACTACAATCACTTGGCCCACACTCACCAGAGCTGACAACTATGGATGGAGGCAGATTGTCGGAGATACGTCCTTCACCCACCTGTACCTGATGGGCCGACCCTACGACCTTTGCCAGACTGACTCCCCTGTCGATCTCTCTATCAGCCACTTCTCCACAACATCATTGCCTTTGGATCAAGAGAACTCCAATAGTACGGATTCCGTAGATCCATTGTCTTCCATTTCACAACGAGCTTCCATTCCTGGAACGCCATCTCGTTCCAATGTTCCTTCCAATCCTGTCAGTAGCGTTTCATTTTAGTGAGCAATGGATGAAATAGTAAAAGCAGAAGTATCTCGAAGTGTATAAATAATGGACTATTCTGTAGTTGAAGCTTCAGCTTCAACCTTTTGTTTGTCTCCCTCTCTACTCTTGTCCTCTATCTCTCTCTCTCGAATATAACTCCGTTGTTGTATTCCCTTGAGTGAACTTAGCGTTCCTCTGTCTGTCAACAGCAGAAGATATCAGTCTCTGTTCAGTACTCCAGGACAACTAGTGTTGTCAGCCAAAGGTGATCATTGAAGTGATCCTTCAGTGTTGACTAGCCTAGCAGCCATCCTTGTGGTGCCCTCTAGGTGAACCATAACAACATTGATGAAGGAGGGGCAACTGTAACACCATGTTGAGGCATGTTATGTCACTCTTTTTTTTTTTTTTTTTAATTCCAATTTTATTGCACTAAGATCTACTTAGGTACAAATGGGTGTGCGATAGCAGTTCCAAGTCTGAAACCAGAATCACAAACAAAATTGAGACAATAAAGAAATGACAAACTACTTGTCCGAGACAAGACAAGCAAAGTGAGTTGAGTCAAGGGAGGTAGGAAAACTAGACTAGTAGTCTGAATATGAAGAAGGGAAGTGGCACCAACTGCAATAACAAAGCAGAAGTTGACAAACAGGAACAACAAAGAAAAGAAACAATTTCCAGGAATGTGGAGGGGGCAGAAAAATGGTTTGCTATTCCCCTATAACTGCTACCACAAGAAAAAGAGGGAAGTTTTTTGAAGTACTAACCATAAGTCCAATGTCCAATGCTTTAGTGTACATCTTCAATGAAATTTTGCTGCCATTCCCTTCTCCATAGGGTTCGGTTACAGATCATTTCTCTCCAGAGTGGATCACCGTTATCAGGTGGGAATGTGAACGCCAAGGGATTGTCGTCCAGGATTTTTGTCAGCCACACCAAATTGTTGTAGCACCCATTTGAGAACAGCTGCTTGAACTGTGGACAGTCTTGGATAATGTGTTTATGTGTTTTCAGCATGTGACCGCATGGACACGACATGGGGGCATCTGGGAAGAAGTGCGCTCAGTAGGTGCTGATAGGTGTGTGGTTGGATATACAGCACATGAGGTGTGTGGCTAGAGATGGTGTCATGTCTTGTGTGAGCCATAAACCGCTATTGGCATAGGTGGGTAGGATGGAGTTGTCATTCACTTCCATAAGATCAAGGAAATGGTTTCCCCGGTATGGCGTGTTGTTGGAGGTGTGGCAATGCTGCCACAACCAGAGATATTGATTGGTCCACAATTTGCATATGAAGCCAAGTGAGCGTTGGAAATGATGGGGGATGCATGGAACTCGCAGAGACTTGGTGAGTTTGTGGGCTTGGTGGTGGATCAACCACTTGAGCAACAATGGGATGTCCCAAAACATAAGTTTGTGGGATGGAGAGATGGAGAGCCAGGAGTGGAGAGGTTTGGCAAGGGCTAGGGCATCTTGATGTGCACTGTGAGCGCTGTAATCAAACAGACATTTAGCACATGAAATAGAGTCAGTAAAAATAGAAATGTGGGTAATGCTACAATTGTCAGAACATGCAACATCAGAAGAAAAGGAAATGGAAGAGAGGAGACCAAGCCTGAGAACATACAATTTCGAATCTGATGAGAATACATGTCTGCAGGGCACAACATGAGATTTAACAGGAGAAGAAATTGAAGAGTCAAAGAGAAGGAAAGTGGAAGTATATCACAAATCCTGATGCTTACCTAAGCTCAGTATACAAGCAAGGGGACAGCAGTCTTAGATAAGCAAGTAGAAGCAGTGAAGTGATCAAAGATCAGATAGTAGATGGAGGATAAAACAGGCTAGGCTGTAGACAAGTTGTTAAGTCTGGGTCCTACAGACGCCAGACAGCTAGTTTATATACACAGAGGGCTAGGACCTGGGACACTACCAGATGACCCCAGGAACTCTAGTCCTTCCCAGTATTTGGCGAGATATAACGTAAACAATATATTCTGCCAAATCTGTGACAAAGTAGAAGCAAATGAAAAGGGGCTGTAGCCCTGACCGTACATTTTATTAGAAGAATTAACTGGACATGAGCCATCCGTTGAAACAAGAATAGAAGAAAAGAAAGGAGCACTTGATTCCAAGCCTCACTAGCCTCTTCAAGGTATTGGTGGATAGCTTGCGGGTCATCTTCTGAAGCATGGGGACAATGTCTAAAGGAAATTTGTGAAGGAGAGAAATAATCAACTACACACATACTGGGTTGAGCGCTGTTATGGCCAAGACAATTTCAATCACGGATCCAATACAGGAGCTAGGTATATCACTAGTTATGAAGTTAGTAACATTGAAGAACCCTCGCTAGAAGTGACAAAGTACCTAGCTATGAACCTCAATAGAAAGATTGGTCATTAGTACCCTTTACCAGAAAAGTGTACGGTATCAAGGAAGAATACTATTAGCTTTGGACGAACATACCCTTAGCTACAGGTCTGCCTAACAAGCGGAGCCTCGCTAGCATAGTCAAGTGTCTTGCTACAACTATCTATAGCACCCCAGATCAGTAGATCAACAGATCACTAAGGCAAATGAGCCCTGAGGTCTAGCGGTGCAACCCTATTTTGCCCAAAATGGCTGGCAACATCAGTCCATTTAGAACAAAACAACTCTTTAAGATCAGTTTGCGATATAGCACTCTAGCTACAGCTCAAGTCTAGTGATCAGTCAGCGCACAGCCGCACTAGTTAAACCCCCAGAGTCAAACCAAGACATGTGTTGGAAGGACCAGCTAGCAAAAGAGGTACCTTGTGAGTATTCAAGATTGCGGGGCACCATAAAGCTGCCCCAAGTGCCAATAACAAGGCGCCAACTAGTTATCAACCACTCAATAACTGACAACCACACAATGGAATAAAGATAATACCTAGGTATGCATGTCGGCCTGACATCATATGCTACTGACCCTAGCTACCAACAGAAGTAGCTAGGTACTATAGCTTGCGAGAGCACTGTCCATACAGACACACATCAGGGATAACTAGATAGGTTTCCAATTGGTCTAGCAAGCCCTCAACCCAGGTTCTAGGGTAGCTAGCGGAGTCCCAACAGTCCAATAATCCAATATCTTACTATTTCTTTATTTGTAATCTAGTTAGCCCCACAATGTATAAATACCCCTCGCTAGCAAGCGTGTTGGACAAGAAATCTTGCCAGCTTGTCTAGTGATAGATCATATATAAGTGATTTATTAAGTGACTTGTCTAGTGTGAATTAAGATTTAGCTTCAGTCAATAGTGACCCCAGATTAGGGAAGTGAGATTAGATTAATGAGAATTCCTATAGATTGGATATAGCAAGTTGATCGACGAACAATCACTAGCGTTCTCATTGCATCTTGTATCAAGAGGGTACAAGTCAGTATGTTCACTAGATTGGGAGGGTAATACCACAGTGCAGCTAGCTACTGGCCTGTTAACTTATCCTCATGAATCCTTTATCTTGGTATCTGTAGTGACATAGCCGTCATTTAGGATTCAAAGTTATATTTCAATTAAACAACCTTGTCCGTTGTCATCTAGCAACCACCTTGTTAGTGAGCCCCCATTCGCTAGCTATTGAAACCACTAGTGAGACATCTTGCTAGCTACTACCACCCTCCACCCCTATCTACCTATTTGATTATCTCCCCTTCAAAACTCATTCATGAGCACTAGCAATTAGTAGTGGTGAACCTAGTGACCCATTGCGACTTATAGTAATTTTTGTATTGATTTCACTTCTACTATCTAACTAGCACATTAGTGCTAGGGTGTAGACGCTTAAAAGAGTCTGTGACAGATACGCTCTTGCAAATAAAGTCAATGGCAGGAGATTTGAATTTGACATTTTCCAGGTCTTCATCCTGGACTAGGAGCTTGAGAGGGTAGTTATTGGGTAGAGTTTGGAAGTGTGTGCCGCATCGCTTGGTGAGTTTCTGAAGGTGTAAGTGGAGGGAGATGAGTCCAGCAATTGATTTGGCAGCGCCTTGTGGAGTGGTGCGGAAGGCGCCTGTAATCCAGATGGCTGCAGAGCGCTGGGTTTTATTGAGAATATCAATAAGTGCCTTGTTACAGGCACCATCATAAAACCAAAGTTTGAGGCCATATGTCATCACAGGGATGACACAAGACCTGTAAAGGAGTTGTTTTTGCAAAGGTAGGAGACCTTGCACTGAGTTACCAAGCAAACGTAAACACTTGACAGTTGATAGAGATTTGGTCATGTAATAGCACACATGCTCTTTGAATGTGAGTGCTTAGTCAAAATAGAAGCCAAGATACCGAATGTAGCACTTGGGTGTGAGCGTTAGAGAAGTGCTGTTGTTATGTTGGAGCATGACATCTGGGTTGGGCTTGGCCCAAGGTCAATTGGAGAAATGGAAGACCTTGCTCTTGTCGTGTTCAAGAACGAGGCCCATGGAGGTGAGGAATGTGGCACAGGAAGAGTAAACCTGAGAAAGTAAAGAGGTGTTAGTAGAGAATTTTTTGGATTATACAACGATAAGTCCATTGTCCACAAAAGAGAGTATTTTACACTGAGGATCATTAGAAAAACAGTACATAAAGGGGAATAGAAAGAGAGAAGTGAGAATGGGTGACAGTGTGGACCCTTGTCTGACACCAATGGAGGCAGGGAATTTGGGGGAGGAGTGACTGTTCCAAGAATAAGAGATGAAATGTTATATTCTCTTGGAGAAATTGTGTACTATAATAGCCATCCATTCCTATCAGTGCCCCACTTGTTATGGACCCGCTAATTCTCTATCTGCAATCCCTACATTGTTTACTCAGCTATGACATCACTACTTACTCAGCTGCCACTACAGACTCTCCAATAGGAATACACCTACAGTATATATACACCTAGATACTCTGCTGTATTTCTTACACTTTACCAACTTGTTGATTTCCCTTCTCTTCTCTCTCATCACTCTCAAGTCTTCATCACTTGTTGCAATCTGAGTTGATCACTTAGGAAGGTCATAACATTTGGTAAAGCATCTACAACTCACCTTGCAGAAGAAGGCCATTGTGTATGAGCCTTAGTGGATCTGCTTCCAGAGACAGGACCAGAGAACCAACACTAGCACTAGCAAAAGAGACCACATTGGAAGAAGAAACCACCAAGGAAGAATTCTCAGATGAAGAATCACATGGCAACAATAACACCAACGGACCACCAGACACAGAAAGCGACTACACAGACAGCAACACAGAAGGAATGTCCGACCAGGAAATAGCACCAGCAGTGCCCGCAGTAGGCCACGGAAAATTGCTTGTACCAGAGCCAGGGTTTTTTGATGGAACCAGAAGTAAATTCAAAGATTGGTGGAGAGTCACCTTGCTATTTTTGAAGTTCAACAGAATTGAAGGGGCCAACAACAGGGCCACAGCAGTACTCACACGCCTCAGGGGAGGGACAGCAGGACAATTTGCCTCAATGAAACTTGCACAGTTGGGAGGCACAGATGACACAGTTAATTGGGATGAGTTCTTGAAAGAAATGGTGTCCACATTCGGAGATCACATGGAACAACCAGAAGCAGAATGGAAGATCAAAACGTTTAAGCAAAGGAACAAGAACACTGCCAACTACCTTGTGGAATTCAGGGTACTCAAGATCAAGGCCTGCACAGACAACGCACATGTGCTTTTCCTTCTCAAAAGGAATGTATGCCTGGACATAATCAAGACCATATTGGGATATCTGGCAGAAGAGATGTCCCACACCTATGACGAATGGGTCAAAGCAATACTATTGGTTGGGAAAGGATATGAGTCAACAGAGTCCAGAGATAGGCACACCACAACAGGTGTCACATATGGAGGAATGGGACAACCCATGGAGATAGGACAACAGGAGTCCAGAGGACCCAAATGCTACAACTGCAGCATCAACAGACACATTGCAAGAGAATGCAGAAAGCCAAAGAAGAAGAGAGGAGGATGCTTCAACTGTGGAAAGGATGGCCACATTGCCAGGAATTGCAGAGTACCCAAGAAATCCCAGAACAGGGGAATAGAGAATGACAAAAAGGAAGGAACCAAGCAGGGTTTTGTTGAAGGGTCCAATTAAGTGCAAAATCAAGACCCCATATATCTAACTTTTCTTCTAAATCATACATCATTCCACAAAGAAGAAAAGGAGCATGAGAACTTTTGATCAAATCAACAATCACAACCAAGACAGGAACGAAGAAGGTCAAAGCAATCATTGACACAGGATGCACAGACACATGCATTGGTAGACAAATGGCAAAAGAACTACAACTACCCTCAACACCACTGAAAAACCCTAGGATGGTGTATAACACAGACAGAACAACCCAGAAACTGGTCACAGAAAAAGCCATATTCAAGATGGCAATTGGAAACCACATGGAACATATGGAAGCACAGATATTGGATATACAATCAGTGGAGCTATTTTTAGGTCACAATTGGATCATGGCGCACAACCCGGAAATAGATTGGAAGGCCGGACAGATCAATTTTACAAGATGCCCAGAAGGATGCAGTATACAACACAGAAACTGGGAGACCTACAATCAAACAACAAAAACGGAGGAAGTCGAAGACAACATCAAGAAAACCACAGACCCCATGAAAACCAAGGACTTACCACAATACCTATGATGGTTCACTCACCTGTTCAACAAGAAGAACTTTGATAAACTACTAACACCAAGCGAATGGAATCACAAAATCAATCTAATGGAAACAGCACCCAAAGACATAAACGCCAAGGTGTACCCCATGACGGTCAAGGAAAAGGAAGAGCTCCAAGAATTTGTAAAGGAAAACCTTGCCTCAGGACACATCAGACCATCTAAATCCCCATACGCCGCATCATGCTTCTTCATACCCAAGAAGGATGGCAGCAAGAGGCTGTGTCAGGACTACAGGAAGTTGAACCAACATACAATCAAGGACAAGACACCACTACCCCTGATAGAGGAAGTCATCAACAAGCTAAAAGATGCGAAGTACTTCAACAAGCTAGACATTATATGGGGATACAACAACGTCAGGATAAAGGAGGGACATGAATGGAAAGCAGCATTTGTCACAAACAAAGGGTTATTTGAACCAATGGTCATGTTTTTTGGAATGTGCAATTCCCTAGGGACATTTCAGCGAATGATGAACTGCATCTTCAGGCAGTTACTACAGGAAGGCATCCTGATCAACTATATGGACGACTTCATGATACCAGGAAAAACAAAGGAAGAACTGGCAGAACAGACATGCAGGTTCCCCATCCCTTCTTGACCTTGAACCACTACCTTCCCTTTTTGGGACATTGGAGTGTTAATTGTTGAGAATATACACCATGGCTAGAAAGCCTTGATCTAGAGGTACCACTTGGAATCCGAGGGAGCCTGGGCTCTCACAAGCAACTGACGATTTCCTCCGCACGATGAACCAAGACAATCGCACGAAGGGACTTATATGTGCGGGACCATTCTACGCACTACCTGAGGCTACCCACAACATCGTCCAGCGGGAACTTGCTTCCATCAACATCACCACTATTGTGGAAGATGAAAAGCCCATCACCAAATAGAGCGACTACCCCACCTGGGGTGCTAGTGCTTCAGTGTTTTCCCTTGGCCCCCCACCTAGTACACCTCCCCCTGCCCCTGGGCCCACTCCTAAAGTGGTCATAGACGACTCCTCCCCTTCTTCCTCTGACCGCACAGTAAAGCCTCTGGCCCCTGCCCAGGACAAGAATGACATCTTTGACCTCAACGCATTTGCAATTGAGCTGTGCGCCAAACCTTTCTTGGACGGTCTCAAAGGCGCCCTTATCGGGTTGTCCCCCAAGGACCTTCGCAAGTTCTAGTCTAGCATCAAGCTGTGCCTCTCACTGCTACGACAGTTCCTACCCTCCCCCCTCTCTGGCTCTGCATCCAACCACAGGGAGGCCACCACCCAAACCATCCAGCCAAAGCCCTTTTGCCCAGAGGAACCCATCACTGGCATGCCTCGTGTCAGACGCTCATATGCTGCGGCGGCAGCCCCACCACCTGCTCCCCCTCATCCTTCTTCTGGCCCTGAGCCCTGGGTAGCCCCAGCCCAGAACCAACCACCCACCCCTGGTAGGCGCCCTAACAAGTGTTCCTACTATGCTACATGTGGCCCCTTTAGGTGCCAGTTTCATATCTCCGCCAACAATGTCGCCATGTCCAAGGCCGGCTTGTCATTCCCGCAGCTGCTGTGCATATGCAACAGCTCCCTCACATGTGCCAAGTCTTCGCTCTGCGTTGATGCAGCTTCCTTCACTTCTTTCGGTGTCTCCTGCTTGACGTCTGCCATTCCTTCCAACGCTGAGCTTGACACACTCACCACCGCTCTCGCCTCCAAGCTCCCTGGAGCTTCCCTCTCCCTCTCCACATCAAAATCTTTCATCAAGATTGTCGATGTCCCCTTCTACAAGTCTGGCCAGACTTTCCCTCCTACCCTGGCTGAGTTGAGGACAGAATTGTCTTCCTTGGTCATCAACCTCGACCACATGGTGCACATGCGCTTTGTCTGCAACTCGGCCCAGGCCAATTCAGCCACCCTCTGGATTGACCTTGTGGATTCCCAGCACGGTACCCGCGCTTCTTCCGTCATCAACCAGCATGTGCTTCTCAATGGAGCCTCGTGTCAGATCCGCGGTGCCAAGGTGCATACTGGCACCCCCCAGTATCAACGCTACTGGAAATGGGGCCACCCTTCCTCCACCTGCAGATGGCCTACCGCTGTCTGCCCCATCTGCTCAGGTCCTCACCACAAGGACTCTCATTGGACGCTGGCTGGCTGCTGTAAAGGCAACCCCAAGGCCAAGCCCCCTATTCCCCCCACCCCATCTGATGTGGCTTGTCCCAATGTCAGTTCCTGTGTCAACTGTGGTGCCAAGCATGCTGCAGATGATAAGTGGTGCCCCTTCTGGCACCATCGGTACAATCGCACTTGAATCTGTGGTCATTATGCTCAGGTTTCCACAGACTGTCAAGCTTCTGTGGTTCCCCCACCTCGTGTGCCTTGTCACACGCGTCCCGTCCCTTCTCCTTCTCGTGGTGAGGCTGGTGTTGAGTTGGGGGATGACGGTGTCTCCCTCTCTGATGACAATGCCCTTAGCTATGTGGGGTAATCTTTACATTCGCTTGCTGTTGTTCTTGGTTGGATTGATGCTTCGGACTTTATGCTTGAGTAAGCTGGTCGAATTAACGGCCCATAGGCCCCCAGACTTTTCTTGTTTTGTACATACTTCTTTCGAAGCGCTGTGTTGAGGCACTGTAGGTCTACTTCTATCTACACATTCTAGTGTAGTTTTCTCACCACTTACTTGGGACTGCTATCGCATGCCCCTTAGCTGTACTTACGTAGTGCACGGCTATTAACTTTGAGTTAAAAAAAAAAAAAAAAAAGACATGCAAGTTCCTGGAAATAGCAGAGAAGCACAACCTATACTTCAAGAGGACAAAGTGTATGTTTGATGCAATGGAAATACTGATCCTAGGTGCCATTGTAGGAGATGGCAAAGTAAATATGGAGGGGGAGAAAATAGAAGCAGTATGGAACTGGCCAACCCCAACAAATGTTAAAGGAGTGGAATCATGCCTAGGATTTACAAACTTCTACTGAAGATTCATCAAAGGATTCAGCGCAATCGCAGCACCACTACACAAGGTCAAGGGCAATGCAGGATGGATGTGGGAGAAAGAACAACAACAAGCATTTGAAGAGCTCAAGAAGAGGATAACGGAGGAACCAGTACTGGCTTTACCACAGGACGAAGGACAGTTCAGGATGGAGGTAGATGCATTGGGATACACAGTAGGAGGAGTGCTCTCCCAACTCCAACACAACAAGTGGCACCCAGTGGCATTCATGTCAAGAACCATGAATCCAGCAGAAAGGAACTATGAAATCTACAACAAGGAACTACTCGCCATCATGGAAGGTCTCAAGAGATGGAGACAGTACCTACTGGAAGCCAAGGAGCCATTCAAAATCTGGACAGACCATGAAAACCTGAAGTACTACAAGGAACCCCAGAAACTCAACAGACAACAAGCCTGATGGTACCTCAGATTACAAGACTATGACTTCACACTCAGGCACATCCTGGGAAAGACAAATACCAAAGTGGATATCCTATCCAGGAGATTACAAGGGGATGAAGAACCTGTTATGGTCTCAACAACGAACCCCCTACATTGGCTATACAAGTGGCACCTCAAACTCCTCGACATTCCAGACTACAAAGAAGTACCGGGCCAATCTACCTCTCCACACAGAACCCCTCCACCCCCTCGGTATGAGTCCCAGTACCTCAACCACCACCTTCACCAGGTATTGGATAATTCACTGTTCATCCATATCTATTGGCACAGACTCTACGAGACTACGATTGCTCAGCCCGCACTCACCGGAGCCGACAACTATGGATGGAGGCAGATTGTCGGAGATACGTCCTTCACCCACCTATACCTGATGGGCCGACCCTATGACCTCCGCTGGACTGACTCCCCTGTCAATCTCTCTATCAGCCACTTCTCCACGTCGTCATTGCCTTTGGATCAAGAGAACTCCAATAGTACGGATTCCGTAGATCTGTCGTCTTCCATTTCACAACAAGCTTCCATTCCTGGAACGCCATCTCGTTCTGACGTCCCTTCCAATCCCATCAGTAGTATTTCATCTTAGTTAGCAATGGACGAAATAGTAAAAGCAGAAGTATCTCAAACTGTATAAATAATGGACTATTCTGTAGTTGAAGCTTCAGCTTCAACCTCTTGTTTACCTCCCTCCTTTCTACGCTTGTCCTATCTCTCTCTCACTCAAATACAACTTTATCATTGCATTCCCTTGAGTGAACTTAGCGTTCTCCTGTCTGTCAACAGCAGAAAATATCAGTCTCTGTTCAGTACTCCAGGACAATAGTGTTGTCAGCTGAAGGTGATTGTTGAAGTGATCCTTCAGTGTTGACTAGCCTAGCGGCCATCCTCATGGTGCCCCCTAGGTGAACCATAACATTAGGTTGAAGCTCTTATTGGAAACCTGCGCATCCAGTAATACTCCCCACCCCTGCTTTTGCATCAAGCCTCGTTGCTGTTTCAGAAGCTAGTTGGATCGATATGCCTCGTCGCTACCTTTTCGACTCTCTAAAAGGCTCACGCTACATCGCTGTCCTCAAGAAAACTGCTAGTGGTCAAAACTAAATCCCAGCATGGTATTTGACAACTTGGTCACCAGATTATCAGTATAAATCCCAGAGTGGTATCTGACAATCAGGAAACTCTACACCCCAGATTACAGAAGTAAAGCCCAGAGTGGTATTCTCAATCCAACCTCAAGAAGTAAATCCCAAGTGGTATTCTTTCAAGTCTACATTTAGCAAGGAACATCACACCTAGTTGCTGTCCGCCCACCGCCAAAATGTCTCACTATCAAGAACACTTCAGCCAGGAAGTGCTTGAAGAACCTCATATCTATTCCTACTCACCTCCTAATTCACCATTTCCAAAGACGCCCTTGAACAACTTCAAGAATCCGCCAGGCAACGAGCAGTTTCCCAACAACAACCACCCCTTCCCCCCAGATCCACACTCCCTTCCCGCAGAACCGACCGCCACAATCCTCAGACTGCCTACCCCTATTCCACAGAACCCAAAGCCTGTACTAGGTTACCCCAGTCACAGGAACTGTCATTACCTCACATTCCAGCACCAGTCCAGAGATCCGCATCTCAGACATCAGCCACAGACCTCCCCACAATCTCTGCAGATCCCTGATCATCTCAGTCTACAAAATCACATTGACACCCTACCAGAGGAATGTCTCAACAGTCTAGTCATCCACTTCCAGAACAGGAATACAGAGATCAACCACCCCACTTTTCCAACTCAAGCAAACCGGATCAGTTCACATACAATCCCTCAACCTCACAGTCCTTCTCTGACCAGTCAGAACGAACCTTTTTGGGATCATTCCACACCTCACCCAGACAGTCCATGACACAGCTGCAACAGTACTCAGCTAGCACCCCAACTCTGCTGCCGGTATTACCTACTCACTCAGCTACTCAAACACCCATTTCATCACCCACTCAGTCCCAGCACACCCCCACACCAACACCAACCATGGGATCTACAGCAACCAACCCAAAACTTCCACCCCCACCTACCTTTAATGGACACCCAGATGCCTACCGCACCTGGAAGGAACACATTCTCCTCTACGTCACCAACACCAAGTCCCTCAGCACTAATGCGCAGAAGATCACTGCCACACTCCTCTATATGGAAGGACAGGCCAACGAATGGAGAAGAGCTTATATTGAGTCCCATAAAGACACCAATGGAAATTTTGACACACAGCAGACATGGTCTGATTTCATCAAGGAACTCAACCGCTCATTTGTATCCACCCAGAGGCATCTTATTGCCATCAACCAGCTCAGAACAATTCGCCAGAATGGTTAATCCATGGATGAATACATCAATCAATTTAAGAACCTTGCCACCGACGCAAACATCACGGCTGATGACACAAAGATCATCTTCTTCCAGCTTGGATTGGACCCGTATTTTGCACAAAGAGTTATCTCCCAAAACCCAGGCTCCGATATCACGGCTTGGTACAATGCCGCACAAAATGCAGAAGCAATGGCTCTCTTGGAACAAGGCTACTACTCTAACAGAGCTAGAGCAAATCCCCGACCTGTCTACCAGAAGAAGAAACATTGCCCTTTTTCACACAAAGGCCACCATTTCCCAACTTACACACCGAGTGTTAGGATTTTGCCAGAGCTCTTGTCCAGCAGTGCACGTTAATCCCGTACTGGACGTTACGAGGCTAGCTAGATCTCCCAACGGATCCAACGCTTCTGGTCCTCTTTACTAGGGCCTTGCTGTGGTCGGATAAGACAGCAAATGAGGGACGGCAAGAGCGACAAATCTTTCTGACTTGAAGTCACAGCCGAGACGATGTCAAGTACCTTAGACAATGTCTAAAGATGGAGGGAGAACACCTGGTGGTTCTTGCCTTGTTAGGGCTCAAAGAACTCAACACTAGGAGCGAGAAGAGAACGCTGTCTAGTAGCAACAACGCTAAGATTCGAATTGAGAGACTACCTACTTACAAGCTTGCTATTTATCGTGTATTGTACAAGCTGTTGAAAGATGGTAGTTCGTCTAGGAGAAGGAGAAGTGGAGGTCCGTATCTAAACATAGAAAGGGGGCGACGGAGGTCTGTAGTTAAGTATAGTACAGGAATAGAGGAGGGGAAGGAAAGGAAAGGCGGGAGTCCATGCTCCAAGGAGTCCGAAGTTTCTAAACTTAGCTATTCTCCTACACCGAAGTTGTTCATCTGTTTATTCCAAATTAAGCTCTTCTTCATTGTGAAACTCCCAGTCTTCCCATTGTGCGTCGACTACCATCATGTCTGTGAGGACGTCGAAGGAATCGAAAATAATATTCATAACATTGTCCTCTTCATACGACTTGATGTCTTCATCAAGATTAATTGTCGAGGCAACTGGGGCTGCCTGTGATGTTGTACCAGGCAATGTCGTCGTAGGGATTGTCGTACTCGAGCCCATATGCGTCTTGTGGGTCGTCGATTGTTCTTGATTGGGAATGGGGGTAGTGGCGTCGTCGTTGAGGTCGTACAGGTGGGTGGAAGCGAGGTCGGCGAGTTTCATTACGAGTTTCTTCTTGGGTCGCACTCCTGGTGCGAGAAGATGGGTGAGTTTCGTTAGAGCTTTGGTTAAGTTCCGTGGACGAGGTGGATTGGGAGGTGGCTCCATTTCGGAGAGTTTCAGAGCGTCTGGTAATAGAAATGGTGTGGTTTCTGGATGGAGAAGCCACTCGTTGGAGAGGGGAGTTGTGGCCGGTAATGAGAATTCTAAGGCGTCGTCGGCGTGCAGGAGGAACTCCATAGAGGAATGTGGAGAGGGGTTCTTGTCCGAGGGGTCCATCGGATTGTGCGAGACGGTCTCTGAGGTTGATGGCGTAGGGAAGGGGTGGACGAGAGCGGTTGTCGTTGAGTAGGCAGTATTTTT
>QFDT01000098.1:0-16619 GCA_003315915.1 Macrolepiota dolichaula | reverse complement strand
TCTGGTCTGGGTATACCAGTCAAGTGGCGGAATTTGAGGTTTCAATGAGCTTTGAATTTAGGCATAGCCCGACCAAAGAACACAGGAATAGTTAGATTAGTGTCCCAATTGAAGCCCGTCCTCGACGGTACCAGTTGCGCGCGATCCTCTGGGCTGGACTGATTGGGGGTGTGATTATGCTCATCTTCGTGATGTAATGTGCTACGTTACCAACTTGGGCTTCGCTTGATAAACAAACATGCAGCAGATTTGTTTTGGGTTCCCTGTGCTCACGAAGGCCCAACATCGATGACAGCCGAGCTTGGTGGCAGTCAGGTACGGGGGTTCGATTATTTGGCAAAATGGTGTAGACCAAACAATGCAATAGTGTGATCGCCGCTACCGGGAAAGCCGCACTGGCACAGAGTGCAACAGTTAGACTGCCCTGAGTGTGTTAACCTTGACCTCGACGTTGTGCTCGCTGCCCATTCGTTTTGCCACATATCCGCACTAGTGGCACGCCAGCGAGGCAACTCTCTTTCAGTAATCACGCGACGATTCAGAACGGACCTGTCTTCCAAAATTAGCGAGCGTAGAGGAACCTCTGTTAAACGTTAAAGGAGTGTCTACTAGCTCGTTCGTTTTGCTTCTTTCTTCTGTTCTGTCATGACCGTTCGCTGGAGATGGGGGCCTCTGCGCTCATTACTTGCTCTTTCTCCGGTACTCATAGGAGTCCCGCTGATTTCTCTTAAGCAGCATTATAGTGAGTAGTACCTCTACTTCCGTGGTGTGCACATGACTCAAGTTTTTGATAGCGCTGCCCGAACCGCTCGTTGATCTGTACGTGTCCTGTGATCAGCTGCAGCGCGTATAATGCGCGGTACTCACGTGTCATACGCAGTATTAGCCCGTCCACTCAGTTGCCACAAATCTCAGAGGCGAACATTCTCGGCATTGCCAAGTATTTGTCAGAAGATATTGGGTTTCGGACTGTTGGGACTTTTGAACATGCCCTCGCGGATACATGGATGGTCCAGCAGGCTGAGGAGATGCAAAGGGAATGTGAACGAATTGCATCCGAGACGGGACGGAAATTAGAATGTGAGGTGTGGCACCAACAAGGCAGTGGCAGTCATCGGTGAGTTAGTCTAGTTCGTGTTTACAGGGACTCACAACAGACCCTTTGTTCGGTGTCTCAAGGTTTGATATGATGGGCAAGCGACTATACAAGACTTACGTGAATTTAACCAATATTATCGTTCGTGTCTCGGATGGGACGCCAACAGGCAAAGAACACGCCATCTTAGTCAACTCCCATTTGGATAGTACATTGCCTAGCCCAGGAGCAGCGGATGATGGACTTGCTGTTGGGGTCATGTTAGACTGTATGCGTGTTTTGATCAATACCCCAGACTGGTCACCTGAACACGCCATTATCTTCTGTGAGTTAATGATCTGTTCATTGCAGATTTGACGTTTCATAAGTGACACCAGTATTCAACCATGCGGAGGAATCACTTCAAGATGGTTCTCACTTGTTCTCAACTCAACATCCCATCGCACCAACGTAAGCCTTTCCTAATTATTTTTTCCGTATAGATCTGACGAATTACAGTGTCCGCGCAGTGATTAACCTTGAGGGTACTTTGGTGTATTAATTCAATCCAATCTTATCAGGTACTGACGCTCCCCGCAGCCGCTGGCACAACAGGTCGTGAATTACTTTTCCAAGCAACGTCTGAGCAGATGATTCATGCTTATTCTCATGTCCCAAGGTTCGAATCCAATCTATTCCATCATTTTCCCCATTCAGACTCCTCAACCCTTCATTCCAGACCTTTTGGTACAGTATTTGCAAATGATATCTTCAGCTCAGGTATCTTGCTATCGGAGTGAGTCACATGCTTGAAAATGATCAGGGAAATCTCGGACTAAGCTGAAATAGTACTGATTTTCGCCAATTTGAGTATTATCTCAACGTCACTGGTCTTGATGTCAATATCCCCATTCTTACTTTATTGAGCCTCGCTGATCCTCGACTTACAGATGGCAGTCGTTGGAAACAGCTATCTCTATCATATGCGGAAGGTACGTTCATCCTATGCGCCTCTCATTCTCTAGTTGATGGAGTGTATCTGCTTCCGTCTTAGGATCTTGTCGAGAACATTGAAATCGGTGTGGCTCAGGTAACACATTGACCCCACCTCAATCTCGAATTGTTAGGCTTACATTGACTAGCATATGGCGGAAAACACATTAGCCCTTCTTCGTTTCCTATCTTCCGAAGTATCACCCCTACCCAACCTGACTGCGGGGTACACTCGCCCGACGACCGTATATTTCACTCTGTTGGGCAAGTTTTACATGTATTCCTTCAAGACGGCAAGAATCATGTATTCGGTGTTATTCGTTGCTTCTCTTCTCTTCGTACGACTCTCGAAGGCAAACAGGGAAAGGGCCAGGTGGACCAATGGTTTGGTGGCGGTTTTGGCAGCTGTCTCCGGTGCCCTCATCGTACCTAACGTGGTAGCTCTTGTAATGAGCAAGGGATTGAACAAGGGGATGAGCTGGTTCTCAAGTCCCTTTGCCCCAATCGTTCTCTATGCACCACCCACTATTCTAGGTGCACTGTTGTCACAATACCTTATCGGACCAATCCCGGAACATGATATATTCAATGTCCTTCTCCTGGTGCAGTCTGGGCTCGCATATGCCATTCAAATGGCTGGAGTTGGATCTGCAGGGCTATTCTTCCTGTTCGCGTTACCACTGCTCGTTGCCCTTCTCATCAATCGCTTGATAACTGGAACGTCCACGGAAATATCTTTATTCACTTACGCCTTGGCACAAGTGGAGCCATTGCTCATTGGCTCGCTCATGTTAGCGAGTGTCACTGAAGTATTCGTCCCTCTCGTGAGTCTGGCTCGCCTTGTGTTCAGTGTTGCAAGTTCGCTTATTTCTATCATATACAGACTGGCCGCATCGGGGCACAAGCACCTGCAGACAATATAATCGCGACCATTGTGGCAGTTTTAGGTGCCCAGATGCTCCCGGTCCTCGTGCCATTTGCCCACAGGTTCGGTCATCAGAAGCTATGGAATGGTATAGTCCTTTCAGGTATTGCAACTGCAATTGTAATGGCCGTTTTCTCTGCGAGATCACCCTTTGATGAAATGCACCAAAAGCGTCTATTCGTTCTCCATTCTGAAAATGTTTGTCTTCTCTTTTCGTTGTTCAGGAAAACAAGACACTGAAATTTGATAATCAGATCACTTCGAAAGAACAGTATCTCCATATTTCCGGCGCGGACGGCGCACCTGGGTTTGAGCTTCTCGTGGAAGATATTGTC
The DNA here is from genome assembly GCA_003315915.1 of Macrolepiota dolichaula. NCBI lineage: Eukaryota > Fungi > Basidiomycota > Agaricomycetes > Agaricales > Agaricaceae > Macrolepiota > Macrolepiota dolichaula. The sequence goes on along the minus strand of QFDT01000098.1, from coordinate 13,291 downwards.
AAAGAATTTTCCACGACGGACATTGTGCCCCAACCGTTGGTGATGAATGACTACAATTCGGATTGGGACACGTTATATCCGTTCTCCGCCTTTTTGAGCCCGTACAAGGTCCCGCTGGCAGTCGATGAGGATTACGCTTCACCGTGGGCAAACGATCAAAGGTTCTCCGTCTCAGCCATCAACAAGTTCCACGATACAGAGGCAGGAACGCGAAGTCTTACACTTGAGATCAAGCATCCTGGCATCATCTGGTCTGGTACGTGTTGATCCTTTCGCCACTGGTATGAAACGCGTTCGGGGTTGATGAAAATGCGCCGCAGTGATCGCTTTTGATGCCCATGTTTTGAGGTGGACACTCGACGACAGTCCCCCCAATGAATATGTCCGTCACTTCATCAAGGAAGGATCCTTTTACGGGACTGACACGTGGAGTGTTGATCTTGTCATCAAGTCTCCTCCGAACTCAACCGACGACGAAACACTCTTGGTGAACTTCATTGGAATAGTGGAGAAAGGGATGTGGCCTGCAAAGAAAGCCGTCCAGGTGGAGGGTGGGCCGGCAATGAAACTGTTTGAGCAACTTGATGGTTGGTTAGACGAGAAGTCGGCTGGTACCATTGATGCACTTCTCATGAGTTGTGTTGGGGGTGTTTCACGAGTGTAAGTCGCATTGCTTAATTTATGGACTCAGTAATCCATTGAATTGTATACCTGCATGCTCTATTACCTTTGCGCCTTTTCCTTTGTCATGCCAACCCTTGTTCACGAGATCGTCGCGCCATGAATTGAAAACTTTTTGCGTTACGAGAGGGGTCGTGGAGTTTAGTGGCTTTGCTTTTAGGACGCTCGGAAAGTTCTGCAAGCTGCGGATGTTATGCTCCGAGTCGCTTGTTGTCTCTCGGCTCGCACGGCACGCTTATCGACAAATCTAACCCCCGCTTCGCACCATTCCGCCTTCTTGTTCCAACCATCCCCGACGATTTACAGAAGCGACTATGTGAGATAAGCGTGCTATTTTGACACGTTACCACGGACATCCGATCAACGAAGTGGGAGAGGGTTCAATACACTAACCTGATTTCCCGGAATAAGTAATGATCACGACTGTCTCTTCTTCATGACGCACACTCAGATGTGCTTTATTCACAGTAAGAGAAGAAGCAAGCCCTCGCTCAGGATCACACATGACCCTCTGCTTCTCCCTTGTGGGGAGAACTGTCAACGAATCCCTAGGAGATGGGAGAGAATTTGTTTGATGCCCATTGTGCATCCCCAGGTTCAAGATGCAAGATCTCCGAGTCGGATTTCGATTTGCGGGGCGAATTCCGGAATAGGACACCGGCATATTTACTATGGTTGATGGACCGCGGCGCTCCAGGCAGTATATGTACTCTAGCGAATTTCAAAAGGACGGGCTTTTGCTAGTGTCTCTTTCGACTCTTTTCACTACTGTTCTGTCCCCCCAGTCATCAGTTGTTTTCGTGATGGTTTCTTCAATATCTCTGATCACTTGCAGCGCGTTATGTCTCGTGGTTATTGTGGTTAACCTGAGGCGTAAGGCGCGGTGGAGGATGCCTCCGGGACCTGCGCCTGGTATCTTGGGAGACAACCGATGGAATGTCCCATTCTACCAGCCTTGGAAGCGTTACAGCGAGTGGCACAGAATATTCGGTGCGTACAAAATCATTGTCTTTCGCAGCTATCGAGGTGTGTACTGAATTGTGTTCGCTACCAGGGGACGTCATTTCGTTCTGGCTGGGTGGCACACCCATTATTGGTATAGTCCCCTTTGAGCACTATGACAGCATCCAGACCGTGTTAACGCGTGATTTCCGATAGTACTCGGGAGTTTGCAAGCTGCTACGGACGTCCTGGACAAGCGCGGAAATATCTATTCCAGTCGTCCAAGGAATATCATGGGGTCAGTCACTATTCCTGACGGCATCGTGACGCCAGGCCTGATCGTGCGTGCCACCTCGTTTTTATCAGAGGCGAACTCCTGTCTGGTGGGATGAGAGGAGTTGGGATGCCGTACGGGCCGAAATGGAGAAACTGGCGGGCGGTGAGTGTTTCTGATTGAGGTTTCTTTGCTATTGGCTGATTGTTAAACTTCTGGGGTGTTTGATCACATCGTGGAAATAGTTGATGCATGCTGGGTTGTCGGTTGAGGCATCACAGGACTACAAGTCGTTGCAGTCACTGGAATCGAAGGTTCTGCTGAAAGACTTGTTGGATGCGAAGAGCTCGGAGCAGTACGCGCTGCATGTCCGGAGGTGGGGCGTTGGTGCTCCTTGCGCCACGTAAAAAATACTCATGGGCTCTCACACAGGTATGCTATATCTATTGTGTCAAGCGTGGCATACGGTCGACGAGTGAAGGATATGAGCGATAGAATAGTGAAGGAGAATCAGGAGATTGATCTTTGTGAGTACTTGGCGGTTTTTTTTGTTCAACAGTCTATTCACGGTCTATTAATTGCAACCCTGTCAATCCGCCTAAAGATTTATCAAAGTCAGTCCTCTCTCATGATGTCATGGATTCTGATGCTAATATTTCCATACAGAGCCATGTAAGTGGTGGTATTAAGGCGTCGAATTTCGGCTATTAACACGACACAGGGATCTCAGCCACTCATGGGTGGACACGGTATGTGACTGTGTATGATCTTCCTTGAGGGGTACTCACACCCTAATGTAGTGGCCGTTCTTACTTCACCTCCCAGTAAGCTGAGTTTGTTGTCTTGGGCGGCTCTCACTCAATGGTGGAGCAGAAGTGTCTTCAATGGTTTCGACATGAGCCGGAACGGATGCGCGAGCGTGACACAAAAGTCTATCTCAGCCTCCTAAATGAAGTTCGAGAACGTACTGCGAATGGAACGGCCATGCCTTCTATTGCTAGTAGAGCGCTCGAAAAATCCACAAACTGGGGTTTGAGTGACGTTGAGATCGCTTACGCCCTAAGCGCTCCTTGGCAGGCTGGGGTGACAACGGTAATGTGTTCCCCGCAGTCTGGGTTTGATCACCTTTTCATCTCCTTGAGGTAGAGCGTCTCTATATATCATATCTTCATTAGTGAGTCTTCGTCTTTTCTTCTAAGCCCCTCTAATCACATCGCGTTTCTCCTTATTTGGGCCATTAGTGGCAATACTATGTAATCCAGCTGTTATGCGAAAGGCTCAAGAGGAGCTTGACAGCGTGGTCGGGACTGATCGACTGCCAGAATTTGGTGACATGTACCTCCTGCCTTATATCCAGGCAATTGTTAAGGAGACACTCCGATGGCGACCCATCTTACCCCTCGGTGTTGCGCATAGCAATACCTGTGATGATGTCTATGACGGAATGTTCATCCCCAAAGGCAGTCGCATACATGCCAACGTCTAGTATGTCATTATCCATCAGAATCTGAAATAGGGTCTGACATCGTCCCAGTGCAATGGCTCAGGACCCAAAGGTCAGTGGACGACAGTTAGGAAGCTAAGGCCATAGCTCGTGACTTACGCCTGTTGATCCCATTTCAGATGTTCCCTGACGCTGATTCCTTTCAACCTGAGCGCTTCCTGGATGGGAAACTTCCCACCTTTACTGCCGGATTCGGATTCGGCCGTCGAATATGCCCTGGTATGACCATCGCTATGAATTCATTCTCGGTGATATTCGCTCGGTCAGTGGTCATAATACGGGTTTCCTTCTCAATTGCTCATGTTGATTCTGTTTAGAACACTTTGGGCATTTGACATCCTTCCTCCGCTCAACGAGTTCGGAAAACCCATCTTGCCTGATATCGATACAATGGATGGTCACTTGTCTGTTCAGCCCCGCAAATTCGCTTATCAGCTCGTGCCTCGCAGAACCAATATTTCGTCTGTGATTTCAGCAGAAGCTGTCAGAGCTAAGGAAGAGCTCGTTTCCTGGACATAGCATGGATTTTTTTCAACCCTTTATCCCAAGACTCTCATGACCTCCTGAACATCGGATAATACGGTGATACGGTGATACTATCTTATATGTACTCTATCTTTAAACTTTACGTTTCCCTACCCTCGATAATTCTAATCTTATCCTTGAGGGTGCACTCGCTACGTTCCCTCGACTCGGTATCGTTGTGAGAGTTAACCCTCATGCGGAAATACAATCGCAGGTCGGTCATAGACCATCAACTTATCAACAACGCTAGGGGTGCGATTTATTCTAATCTTGATACAAGGAAGGGTCCCCAATACTGAAGTAGTGCAAGGCAAACCAGATGAACGATCGCTGGTATTATTCGGTTTGGCTTGGGAATTTTCATCAGAACTAGAGGTTGAGTTCCTGTGTTTATTCCTGGATGAGACGAAAGCCGTGATGATGACAACGGCGATTTAGAAAATTCACAGTGAACGACTACTAAGCGCATATTGATACATCTGAAAGCCAATACTACATGGCTATGGTTAAGCTAGTCAAGTGTTTTTTTTGGTTCGTTGTATATACTGGATGTGTACATTGGTGAGAGTGACCTCCAATAAGTGGCACAGCGTTGGCCACGTGCTTATTTACCATCTTGGTTGTAACCAAACATCTTGGTTGACCTGAACATCATTGTTCTACCTTTGAGATTTCGAATTCCCACTCTAGGCTACTATCATGTCCAACATGTACGGTTCATCCTTCTCCGTCGCTGGCATGTCTTCATCGACAAGTACACATAACCCAAATCTCAACACGTGGGGAACCTCAAGTGCAAATAGTCAACTCGGCTCATCGTTTGGTGATAGTTTGTCACAGTCGCGAAGCCATTACCAACCTGGATACTTAATGGTCTGCATATAAATTGCTTTTTGCTCCTCATCACGCTCATTATGGTTTCGGGTAGTCAACGACCCAAAATACGGTGTGAACCAATACCAACGGCGGCTGGGAAAAGTTGCTCATAGCTTGATAGAACACACCACAAAATACCCAACGCGTCGACGATATTCCCATCGTGCAGACCAAAGCGAAATTGAATAATGTACTCACGAGAGGATCGGCTTCCGAGTTTGGGATGGAATCGATGTTTCAAAGCACACGGTAAGACTTTCCGGATTTTATTCTCGATTTAGCGCGAGTGACACGCCACCAAGACAACGACAGACGTTTGCAGATGAAGATGCCCCACCACGCAGCTCGATACATGACATACCCAATGAAATCTACGCTGATTCATCGCCTCATGGCTTGCCAACGAAAGTCAGTGACCCATCCTGCCGATATCTCGGTTCTAGCTGACAGGAATCATCAGAGTTCTACCCTCGATGCTTCGCATCTTGGGCGCCGACATATGCGCACGACCCATTCTACTCAAACATCACAGCCGATTTATGTCGTGGTTTTCGGTTACCCTCCGGAAAAGTACTCTTCTATTGTGGAATACTTCAAGTCACTTGGAAACTCGACAGAAGCAGAGCCGAATACGGAAATACTAAACTGCTTCAGAATTGGATATCACGATGCCGCAGACGCAGTACGGGCTGTCAGGAAGAACGGCGAAGTTTTTGCCGGTAGTTGGATGATTGGGGCCAAATGGGCGGTGAGGGATTATCATTCATTTTCGGCAGACGCACCGTCTGACTACCATGCGGTGTTTAACAGGAGCCTGCGCAAGCTGAAGCCATTCTCGGCCAGCCACTTCTCCGATCGAGCATATCTGTACCATCAATAGAGAATAATTCGTCGGGTGGGGCTATGGCTGTCGATGAGCCGACGCAATCGCCCTTCTCAACCACACCGAGCGTTGGCACTCCAATCAGGCTTGCCCCATCGACTTCTGCGTTCAGGAAAGCCGGCGCTCCTTCTAAACCTGCGACGCCACTACCGGCTAGACCTACCGGGGTCCCAACAACCACAACTCCGACCAACAAAGGCGTACTCGGTCAAGTTTCCGACTTGATCTTTGGCTGGTGATAGAGACACTCGCTACTCAGCACATTGGTATCCATATTGTTCACTCTTCGCATCACCGGCGTGGGAAAATGGCCATGTACAGAGATTGCATTGGAGTCATTGTACGTTGAATATGTCATTATCCCTAACTGCGCGTTTGTGATTATCCCGGAATAGATATTCATATCGAGCCCAGATACATTTTGGCTAGAGTGGCGTCTGGTTCAATTAACCCACGATCCAAGCGGTCGACCCAGTGAGATGACTTCGGGAGGGTTCGCACCTGCTGACCTGGACTGTCATATATGTGACTTGTTCGCAACACATCGAGAATAGATCATCGCCCACCGGCTCGAAACCTTCAGGGCATGACAGACATTCAGAATAGCGGACAGTTTGGTTGGTTATCTACATGTGCAATTGCTTCTAATAGGTTCAGGGACCGAAGAATCCGCTGAGTCTTTCAAATGACCACACGAGACACTTCCAGACACTGCCTCGGCCCAACGCTCACGGTACTGAGGTGACCAAGCGAGCTTATGTGAGGACCAGTCGGCTTTGCTGAGCACCACTTATCAACGACGTCGGGTTCTCGCTGTCCACGGGGCTTGGTTTTGGTTATGCTCAGGACGATCCGTAATATTAATCAAGGAAATGCCAGCGATCACCACCGACGATACAGTACATGTGTGATGACTCACTAGCACCTACAGAGGAGCAGACTAGACTTGTGAAGCTGTAGGGTGTAGCTGATAAGAACTTCATAGAAGCACGCGCTGAGAACACCTCACGGGTTGGTTGGGCTGATTTTAGTTTCCCATGAACTTTTTTTTCCGCCGTCCGATCTTTGCGGGTATGGTTCACGAGCAGATGTTGTTGCGGACTTAGTAACAACAACGTAACACATAACGACTTGGTTGCCTATTTGACTCCCATGTAATCTCATGTGTAACACATAACGTGGGGGGTAACACTAGAAAAATTCCGGAATTCTCCCTCGAGGCACTCAAGGGTTGATAGAAGTCTGTCTGCGCACCTCCGGTTATTTCGCTACATCAGGCCAACACCTCTGTTCCCCCTTGCCCACCTGGAGCTACTATATGTAATATTTATACTTGACTAGGGGGGTTGGGGCTTGCCAGAGTACACAGGGAACATAATGCACGCCTCAGGTGTCGCCACCACTAAGTCCGCTACGGCGGTGGAAATGAAGGCATCCATTATACTTTTCTGCCCAGCCACGAAATGAGGGGGGCCACAGGACTAGCTATGTCTGACTAGTTGCAGCAATGCTGACTGACCAAAATGCACGAAGCTTGGAGTATGGTCCGGATTTTGTAGGACACAAATCAAGTATCTCAGCCAGACTGTCGGGTCAATTAATTATAGACCCGGTACTTATGCCTTGGCTTGTCTTATGGTGGTTAACTTAGATGAACGAGCATTGAGCGATATGTTCAAATGGGTGTGAGGGGTAAAAATCTTTGCTCATAACAGAAGAGCGTCAAGACTTAGATAATCCAGCATGGTCAGGTGTGCGCAGTTTCGCAGCCCCGTACGTCGGTGTTGAGGGAAATAGCGCAACCCGGGAAACGACATACCCGATTACCATGTTTGGAAAAAGCTTCTTGATCGTTTTCTCTCGGAGCAAGAATGGGAGTCACGCACGCTGGTATATCACACACCAGCTTTTTACTTTCGTCAAAACTCCACATGCTCAGTCGCCTAATTGTGGATCAAGACAAGCCCATACGTGGCACCAGATCTCTGACTGTAAGCTGTCGCCACTGACGTTTGGTTTCCAGTGAATGTCCAAGGCCAGGGCGGCCAGAAATCCTAGGGTCGAACACGTCTAATGGCATGTTTAGGGACATAGTCTAAGACCGACCCCAGCGCGGATATGCGCGTTTAAATCCTGATTAATCGGTACAGAGGAACGATCATCTGAGCCGATTGTTTAGCCTCGTTTCTCCTGAAGCCTGGAGGTGATGCATGGCTGAGAGCGACCCTTTCGAAAATCGCGCAAAGAGACAACGCTTGGAATGATCTATATTTCCATGATATAGCAAGATGTACAAGGGTTACCGTCATTTCCCAAGAATACCCTGATCCCTCTCTCATAACTATCACAAATCGACCTTCGTTTCTACCACGAGCCATAGGAAAACCTTACTCGGCCGCTTTCCTCATTCTTATCCTGCTGGTTTTGTATGAAAACCGCGTTGTACAGATTTGTTTTATTAAAATGGACGATGATCGGCAAAGGGCTTCTCGTTCCGACCCACGACAACCCAGAAACGGGTTGGGCCACAGATGAGGGACAGATGGGTAAACTGAATTCGTGATCAAATCAAACTCACAAGGTTCCTGTATTATCATCATCATCATTATCGAGGAGCGACCGAATCGTGGGACAAATTGACTAGGCCCCTTATCTGACAGAGATCTCCGTCTTTTGGATCTGAAATGTCAAGGATTCCTGGTTGGATGTTCTTACTGCTACCAGTACACAAGGCCGGTCTAACCGTGTCATTCAGCCAGAACGAGAACGCATAAAGTAGGGGATACGCTCTGATACCCTGGCCCCACTACCATCTAACATTCTACTACCCCCTATTAGATTTTGTCTTTACTCATTTCCTCACTTTTATACGACATGGGGAGCCACAAATTTGCAACGACGACGAGGCTTCGAGTGGGCATATGGTATGTGACGCCATGGTGCATGACCCGCAGTCACTCATAAGTATAAAATAGCGGCGCTGGTATTGGCGGTTTGGTGCTTGCAGGTGAGAGAGTCGCACTCCATACTTCCTTGGTAGGGGTTCTAGCGAGTGATGGCACTGATCCACTATGGTTAGTCGCACTGTCGAAGTACCCCGACATTGAGGTTACAGTATACGAGGCTGCATCGAAGCTCGCAGAAGTTGGTGCAGGCGTTGGTATCTTCCCGCGTACGCCACCCTTATCACGCTATGCCCATCAGCTACTAACCGTTGCCATGGTATACTTCCGTAGGCCCATGGGAAATTATCCGGAAGCTCGACCTCGAAGAAGAGTTATTGAGGGTGACCGAGATAAAACGTCAAGAAGGGCCAGGTAATTTTCTTATGTTCGTAGACGATCAGAAAGTACTGACATTTCAATTCAGTCCGTACCTTTGCCTACCGCAAGAGTGATGGTCCGGAAGGAGTGGAATTCTATACCCTTGTTACGCAAGGTGTGTCGAAATCCGCACTCAACTATCTTCATCGTTGAGACACTTGTCGTCATTTGCCAGGTACTCTCATGATGTTCCATCGCTCAGATTTCCAGCAGGTGCTCCTAGGGCGCCTTGCTTCTTCTTCTTGCAAGACGCATTGCGGGAAGCGGCTTCGGACGTACACCCAGCGACCTTCCGAACCCATTAAACTCTTATTCGAAGATGGATCAACAGCGACCTGCGATGTGCTCATCGGGGCGGATGGGGTCAAATCCGCGGTTCGAAAGACGTTCATGACTGAGAAGGCACACCTTGCCCAATCAGAAGGACGTAGAGCTGAAGCAGCTGACTGCTTGGCTTCGATTGAACCAGCGTGGAGCGGGACTAATTCATATCGAGCATTGATACCTGCTGATCTGCTGAGGTCTCGACATCCTAATCATCGGGTTTTCACCCAGCCAATGCAGGTTTGTGTTTGCTGGGACTTTTCTGTTTTATGCGACTTTACTGATGTCGCTCTTTACTGATGGTAGTACCTTGGGAAGAATGCCGTGAGTTTCGCGATTGATGGGTAGTCATGTGCATTTCTTCTGATTGTTATTACAGCACATCATTGCTTACCCTATCTCGAGGGGGAAATTGATCAATTTCGTTGCATTTATTTCACGGGATGACAAAGAAAACTCAAAATTTGGTGGACCTTGGGTGACGCCAGTTGGGGGGGAGGAGGTGGCAAGTGCGTTCAGGAGGTGGGAACCCGAAGTCCAGGCCCTCATTGATGTAGGCCTCTCATGGGTTCTGCGTTCGCAAGATGCTTGCTGATCTCGTGAATCCTCTACATTACAGTGTGTTAATCAACCCCTACGATGGGCGATTCACACTGTCAGGCCTTTATCTACATTTGTCCATGGGCGTGTTGCGGTCATCGGAGATGCAGTATGCCCGAATCATCTTTCATTAAACTGGGTACTAATCATATCATAGGCGCACTCAATGCTCCCGACCCAGGGTTCGGGTGCAGGACAAGCCATAGAGGTGAAGTCCACGGAACTAAACTCTACTCACCTCGGCATCTAACCTTGCCTAAAATAACCACAGGATGCGTTCATTCTAGCTACAGTCCTCGGAAACCCCAGGACAGACGGAAGCAGTGCTTCGATACAACGGGCCCTGAAGGTGTTCGATGTTGTTCGTCGTCCACGCGCGCTCGAAGTACAGGAACGGTCGAGGCTGAATGGTCGATATTTCTCACTGAATTATAATGACGTGGACTTTTCGTCGCTACGAGGAGAAGAGCTACGTTCAGAGCTTGTCCAACTCATGGAGACCGTCAAGCAGAATTGGGCTTGGGCATGGACGACTTCGCCGAGGGATTCTTACGATGAGGCTAACCAGTTGATGGAGTCTTGATCAAGTAGGATTAGTGCCAAGTATACCCTGACTGTAAGGAACTAGATGATCTATGTACTGACCATGTATTATATTAATTTATTTTTCTCTGGCTTTTGTCCGTATGACATCACGACGTTGTTGCCATCCCACCGCTTAGGGAGTCGTAGAGTCAAATTGAGACTGTGGGAAATCTGAATTGATCTACTCTTCCAACTTCAATCCAAGTTCAAAGTTCAAAACATTCCACCTTTATCCTTTTGGGGGGACTGAAGGCATCGCAACGATAAATGGGCAAGCGAAAGTCCAAGGGAGGAATGACTGGTCTTTCGGGCTTCGTAGCTGTTCTCCATCAAGATCAGGTCGTGGCCGAGCAAACGCTTCCTTCGTCCGAGTCTACAACCCCAAACCCGAATCAAAGTCGTGCCGAAACCAAGGAGGATCATGGGGGAAAAGGTCGCCAGCCTGTAGGCGCGGACTCTAAAACAGCTGAGGCAATTGTTCACGCAAAGGTGCCAGGAAAAAATGCTATCAGATTCGACGCGACAGGTCTGGTACCAACCTACAAGGACATGTCGCAAGTACCTGGACACTTGAAAAAATGTATGTTCTCGATTTTCCCTTTTCGCTAGCGTTGTATCTGATATTGGAGGGAATCTAGATTTTTCCCAACGCACGCGCTTTTTTTCGCTCTACGATAAACCACCTGGATGTCTCCTTGACGAGGAAGGATGGTACAGCGTCACACCTGAGCGCATAGCAGACCAGATTGCTGAGCGATGTCGATGTGATGTTATTCTTGATGCGTTCTGTGGTGTTGGTGGGAATACGATCGCTTTCGCAAAAACCTGTGAACGAGGTAGGCTATTCTGATCGTTCTTTGGTTTTGTGCCTCATCATCGATGTAGTAATTGCCTTGGATACAAACCCCACAAGGCTGGCATTGGCGCGACATAATGCACAAATATATGGCGTTGCGGACCGGATCGAATTTATTCAAGCAGACTACATCTCATTTGCTCGGGCATACCTCTCACCGAGGAGCTTGTCCTCTCCGCCGATTTCAACGTCATCCCATTCTGTCCCACATCCAAATAAAAGAAGAAAGATCGATGCCGTATTTCTGAGTCCGCCGTGGGGTGGTCCAACGTATCTCTCGGGTCTAAACGGCGAAGACGAAACAACAGGGACGGATAGTCACCCCACTTACCTACTGTCTGCCATCCAACCGATTCACGGCAAGGATCTGTTTACCCTCACCCGTCAAATCACGCCCAACATTGCCTATTATTTACCCCGAAATACTGGCCTCACTGAGATTAGCGACCTCCTAAATGGCGCCCACGAAGGACACCCTATCCGACTGCCAGGAGAACAGGTTGAGGTGGAGGAAGAGTGGACGGGAAGCAAACTGAAGGCGTTGACGTGTTACTTTGGTGGCTTGGCCGCTGGACAGGATCACCTATTCTAGAGGCGTTTTCGAATGCAACTTCCGTGGCGTAATGAACCATGAAACCCGGCTGGCCCAGCGCCCTTTTGACACACCTCTTATTTCCCTCCGATCTTGCCAACCATCAATCCAGCCACTGTCTATTCATCGGCTAGAAGTTTTCTAGCGCTTCGACAAACCTTAGCCAGGCCCGGGCTGTTTGGTATTTTCTAGACTGTTTCGTGATGCCGTTAACGCCGAAATACGACCAGGCCCAGGTTCTCATGTCCTCGAACCTTGAAGAAAACAGAACCGAAGAGACGACTGAAAGAGGCGCCGTAACGGTGGCAACGGATTTGCACCGATTTCCCGCTCAGGACACGATCTGCAGGGTTGAATGCATTCGGCGGCCCAGCAGGGACGTCCCAAGGACTCCCCTTTTACCTTCATTGTGCTCCTGGACTTATCTTTTTACCCAGTGCCTCCAGTAGGGGATTGTTGATGATTATGACTGTATCAGCTTCTGGATACGTTATGGTTGCGGGCTTACCTTGAAATGATATCGGGTGCTGTTGACTCGTCTCGTCTTCTGTAACGCTTGCTCGTATGGCTTCTGGAAGTTTTTCTTGTTGGTCTGTCGGCATGTACACGTATTATTTTCCCTTGGACTGTTCGTCTGACTTGCCTGGGTTGAGGGGTGAGGTGATGTGAAATTTATTTCGCAGACCAATTTTGAAACTGCCTTTCCTTACAAACATGGTCTCCTGTTGCCTTTTGCAAGCGTTTGGATGGGCAGCGCCTATGTTCCAACAATCGAGGGAGCCTTGGGTGGTGGCTGCCTTCCCGTGACTCTCACGTGAAACCATGGATTGAATAGTCAATCTACTAAAATTCTCATCGATTATCGCTTCGTCTCCACTATCATGAGTGCTTGTGAGTGTATGATCTTTTGTGAACATTGATTGATTATTGACGATGATTTTCAGATCAACAGGAAACCCCCGTTCGTATGCTATGGGGACTCCTCACTGGTGACAGTAGCCACCGCGAATTCGCTATGCGCTCGGGCGCGGGGGGGAAGTCTATCTCCGTCCCTTTGCGTACACTGGATAAATGCTATGTATGTGCATCCGTGGATGGGTTGCGCGTGTGTAATAGTTGCGCTTCGGTGCGTGTCGTTTCGGGTCGTTTCTTCCTATGCGTCAGCATTGCTCAATTGCGCCAAATAGAGGATATACTGTTCGAGAGAATGTCAGAAGAAGGATTGGAAAGAGCACAAACCTTGGTGTTGTATGTTCTTTCCCCTTGTTGTCATGGGGCAGCAGTTGGAACTGATTTGTATCGGGCTCCAGCCGCCACCATCCAGGT
>QFDT01000097.1:0-12847 GCA_003315915.1 Macrolepiota dolichaula | reverse complement strand
TTTTTTTTTTTTTTTTTAATTCCAAGTTTATTGCACTATAGACTAGCTAAGTACAAACGGGCGCACGATAGCAGTCCCAAGTACCGAGACAGAGAAAAAGAACCCAAACCCAAGATAAATGACAAACTACAAGGAGCGAGCCAAGTCGAGCGAAGCGAGACGAGGCGAAGTGACGGGTACGAACTTTCAAGTACATACGGAAATTGAAGCGTAAAAGTGGTAGCAGTCGCAATAACAAAGCGAAAGCTAACGAACAGAAACAACAGCGAATAAGAAACGGATCCAGGAATGGGGAGGGGGCAGAAGAAGGGTTTGCTATTCCCCTATAATGTCCACCAATGAATAAAGAGGTTTAGAGAAATACTAACTGTGTGTCGATGTCCAACGCTTTCTAATGCACATCTTCGACCAAATTTTGCTGCCGTTCCCTACTCCTCAGGGCTCAGTTACGGATTACTTCTCTCCATTGGGGGTCATCTCCATCTGGGGGAAATGCGAATGCGAGTGGATTGTCGTCCAAGAATTTAACGAGCCACGCCAGACTGTCGTAGCGCCCATTTGAGAATAGCCGCTTGTACCGCGGACATTCTTGAATAATATGGTCACACATTTCCAGCAGATGACCGCATGGACACGAGACCGGGGCGTCAGGGAAAAAGTGCTGTTGATAGGTTCTGATTGGCGTGTGATTGGTGAGACAGCATGTAAGCCACGCAGCTAGCGATGGCGTCATGTCCTGTGTGAGCCATGAGCCGCCATGCGTGTATGTTGGGAGGACGGGATTATCACTCGCATCCAGCATGTCGAGGAAATTGTTGCCTCGGTATTTGGTGTTGTTGCTGGTGTGGCGGTGTTGCCATAACCAGATATAGCGGTCAGTCCACGATTTGCGAATGAATCCAAGTGAGCATTGAGTCATGCTTGGTATGCATGGGACTCGGAGGGATTTCGCCAATTTATGAGCGGAGTGTTGGATCGACCATTTACATGACGACAGGATGTCCCAGAATGTGAGGTGATGAGAAGGGGATAGGGAGAGCCACTGGTGGAGGGGTTCAGCGATAGTGAGGGCGTCTTGATGTGCACTATGAGCGCTGTAATCAAACAGATGTTTAGCGCAGGAAATAGAGTCAGTAAAAACAGAGATATGAGTAATGCTATGTTGAGAAGAGCGCGCAACATTAAAGGAAAAAGAAGTAGCAGAAATGAGACCGAGTCTGAGAGTGTATGATTCAGCGTCCGAGGAGAGTACATTACCACACGGAACAACAGAGGATTTAAGAGGAGAGGAAATTGAGGAGTCAAAAAGAAGAAAAGCCGAAGTGGCAGAGAGAGAATAGGGGTTAAAGCCATTACTGTACATACCACTATTGGGGTAAACTGGACAAGAGCCGTCCATAGAGAGAATAAGAGAAGAAGAAGAGGAAAGCGCATTGGAACAAGCCTCGCTAGCCTCAGAGAGGTGTCGGCGTACAGCTTGTGGATCTTCATCAGATGTGTGTGGACATAATTTGAAGGAAATTTGAGAAGAGGAAGATGACGAAGAGAAATGATCGACTAATCTGTTACCTGGTCTAGCTATAGGGTCCAAGCGTTTGAACCTATCGGTGACTTCTGTACTTCTGCGCATAAGATCAAGAGCGGGGGAGTTGAGCTTTGGAGTGTTGACCTCCTCATCGCGTGTGAGAATGTGGAGAGGGTGATTATGCAGAAGGGTGCGGAAATGAATGTTACATCGTTTGGTCAGTTTTTCGAGGTGAAATCGGAGAGGGATAAGGCCTGCTATTGATTCGGCAGTGCCTCGGGGAGTTGTGCGGAAAGCGCCTGTGATCCATATGGAGGCTGAGCGCTGAGTTTTATTGAGCTGGTCAATGAGCGCCTTGTTACGAGCGCCATTATAATACCACAATTTAAGGCCATATGTCATCACGGGGACAACACATGACCTGTAAAGGAGTCGTTTTTGTAATGGAAGGAGACCTCATACCGAGTTACCAAGCATGCGTAAACATTTGATGGTCGACAGCGACTTTGTTGCATAATAGCACACGTGTTCCTTGAAAGTGAGCGCTCGGTCAAAGTAGAAACCAAGATACCAGATGAAGCGCTTGGGTGAAAGCGTCAAAGTGGTGCCGTCCACATGTTCGAGCGTTACGTCAGGATTGGGTTTGGCCCAAGGTCGATTGGAAAAGTGGAAGACCTTGCTCTTGTCATGTTCAAGAACAAGACCCATGGAGGTAATGAAAGAGGAGCAGGAAGAGTAAACCTGTGAAAGAAGGGAGGCGTTAGTAGCAAAATTGTTCGACTGTACAATGATGAGTCCATCATCCACAAAAGAGAGAATTTTACAACGGGGGTCTGTAGCAAAGCGGTACATGAATGGAGAGAGAAAAAGAGAAGTGAGAATAGGAGATAAAGCAGAGCCTTGGCCAACGCCAACAGAGGCCGGGAATTTAGGGGAGGAAAAGGAGTTCCACGAATATGAAGTGAATCGATCAGAAAGATAGTCAGAGAAAAAGGAAACTAGACATTTAGGGAAGCCGTGTCTGTCCAATATCCAAGTAAGAAGGGAATGGTTGACAGAGGGAAAGAATTGAGCAACGTCAAAAGCAAGGATACTCGTCTTAAGTCCCCGCTTCCAACCTTTGTGGACTTTATGCGTGAGATAGACCCCCGCATCTTCAGTAGATCGTTGGATAATTCCGCCAAATTGGAGAGTGTGTACAAGATCGAGACGGGATGCATTGAATTGCATGCGCGTTGATATAACCTTCTCAATGAGTTTACCGAGTGTATTGAGGAGGATGATTGGTCAGAACATTTTGGGGGTGGTATAGTGAGGTTTGCCCAGTTTGGGGATAATAACCAAGACAGAGTCTTTGAAGTAGGATGGCCAGACAGAGTTGACGACGCATCCATTGGCAAAAGCGCGCATGTTGTTAAGCGCTAGGGTTGAAGTGAAGATGGTCTTCAGATGACGCCATGATAGGTGATCTGGGCCAGGTGATGACATATTGGAACAAGGGTTTAGCGCGTCTTCAAGTTCGCGTGTTGATATCGGATCCCATACACGTGTTGGTTGGGTCGGTAGATGAAGCGCCGCATCGAGGTCGACTGGTTGATTAGCTGCCAAGTTGTATGTTCCATCAAGTCCTGTCCACAGTTGGTCCAGGTCGTCGCATGGCTTGTCCTTGTATAAGATGGATTGGACGGGGGGTAGATTACGATCTTTGACCCAACTCATGAGGTCCCACGGTCACTGCTTGTCGATTGAAATTTCCTGGATCTTCTCATCAAAAAACTCCCTCTTCGCTTTTCTACATGCCCTCCTAAAGCTCGTCCACCTCATCTTACACCTCCTCTCCTTATACCTATCCAGGGTCTCCTTGCACTCCTCTGTCCACCACGGCTTAGAACACGAAGTAATCCTCATTTCCTTCACATTATTCTTCCATGCGTCTTCAACTTGTGTCTTCAGTTCTGCCGCATATTCCTCCACGTCCGTTTTGGAATCAAATGTCGGTGGGGCCCTTTCTAAGAACATTTGAATATGTTCTAAAAACTTATGCTCTTCTTTAGATTCTTTGGTTATGCCCATTCTCTTGATGACTGGCATTACCGGCTTTATTTTGACCTTGATCCACAGTGGGGTGTGATCGGAAGAGATGCAGAAGTCGTTTGCAATCGTATGGTTCGTTATTGTGTTATTGTGAAATTGCGCGAAAATGAGGTCGATAACCGTGGATTTTTTGGAGTGGTCGAAGGGGAAATGGGTGGGGCCGGGATTCACAGGAGGGGACCTAGTTAGTGAAAGAGAGGACATGGTGTCAATTAAATCATCCGCCTGAGAATTGTGGAAGGGTTGATTTGGGTCCCATGTTTACTAGGCCAATCGAGGACGTTGTTTGCGCAGTAGGCTGCAATATACATTTCGATTTCTTGATTGAAGTGTTCAGTGGTGCCATCGGTTTGAGGGTGAAAAGCAGTGGACATGGCGTGGTTAATGTCGAGTTTCTTCCACAAAGCTTGTAGCAATTTAGCAGCGAAGCATGGGTCTCTGTCTGAGATGACTTTGTCGGGTAGGCCAAATCTTGCAAAGAGTTTGTCTATTAATAGTTCGGCAATGTCGTCGGCAGTGGAAGTCTTTTTTGTTGGGCATAGTATTATCCCTTTTGTAAGACTGTGGTCCACCACGGATAAAATAGCATCAAAACCATTTACTTCCAGAAGGTCTGTGATGAGATCCATAGCGATTTGAGCAAATGGTCGAATAGATTGTGGTCTGGGTATTGGTTGAAGCGGTGGTTTGAATGGTCTTCTGTTGATCTTGTATTGTTGGCAGGTTGGGCATCCTTTGACGTAGTTGCGAACGTAAGATTGCATTCCTGGCCATGTTATATATTCTTCGAGTTTGCATAGTGTTTCACTGACTCTGGGGTGTCCCGCAGAAGAGGCATCATGTACCCTCTGCAATAAGTGCTTCTTAAGCGCGGAGTCCACTGGTAGTTGAAAATGTCCTTGATCGTCCAATTTGGCATCTTCTGGTAGTTCAGTAGTAGTGATGATGTTTGTTTCTTGCTCCTGTTCCTTCGGGAGTTTGGGCCTTATTGGGAAGGTCTTCAGGTCAAATAAATGAGCCAGAATGGCAGCTTGTGGAACTTCTTTGGCTTTATTTTTGAAGTGATCTGGTCGTCTTGATAGTGCGTCTGCAGCTCCATTATTTACTCCTGCTATATGACGCAAGATGACTTTGTGAGCACTAATGAGTGCAGACCATCTTGTAACTCGTCTTGAGAGTTTGGCTGGTTCAGCCCAGTGAATGATATTGTCATGGTCAGTCCAGATGACCATTTTGAATGGTGATCCGTCAATATAATGTCTCCATTCTTGTAGCGTATGGATAATAGCAAGGAATTCCTGCTCTGAGTTATGGTAGCGCTGCTCGTGAAAGGCTTTTGGAGTGGTAGAAGCATGGATGTAGGTCTCCGTTTGCGTCTTGTTGTAGGAGTACTCCTCCTGTTGTGTATTGTGATGTGTCTACTTGGATTTAAAAAGGTTTTGAAGGATCAGGGGTGAGAAGGATGGGTTTCTGGAGGAATCGTTGCTTGAGAAGGTTAAAGGCTTTATCAGCTTCAGTGGTCCATTGAAAGGCGGTTGATTTCTTTAGAAGTGCGTTGAGGGGTGCGGCAAGTGTGGCATAGTGTCGAATGAATTTTCTATAGAAGTTGCAAAATCCTATGAATTTTCGTATGTCTCATACTGTTCATGGTATTGGCCAGTCGGATATTCCTTTGAGTTTGACGGGGTTCATTTGTACTTGGTTGTGAGATATGATGAATCCAAGGTAAGGTAGTTCTTCCTTTTCAAATTCACATTTCTCAGGTTTAAGATAGAGGTTGTGTTTGCAGAGAATTCGAAAAACTTCTCTGGTGATTTGTCAAAGTTCTTCTTTGGTTTTGGTGTGGATGAGGATGTCATCCATATATACCATGATTTTGTTGGCGAGGATAAGGTCGGCAAATATTGAGTTCATCATTGATTGGAACGTTGCTGGACTGTTGCACATTCCAAAGAACATGACAGTTGGTTCATATAATCCTTGATGTGTTCTGAAGGCTCCTTTCCATTCATCTCCTTTGGCTATGCGAATATTGTTATAACCGAGTCGAACATTGAGGGCGGTGAAGTATTTCGATCCTTTGAGTTTGTCTAGGATTGTTTGGATTGAGGGAATTGGGTAGGCATTTTTGATGGTGTGTTTGTTGAGGTATTGATAATCTTGGCAAGGTCAAAGTCATCCATCTTTCTTTGATACAAAGAAAAATGGTGAAGCCATTTGAGACTTTGATTCTCGAATGTATCCTTTGCATAGGTTCTCTTCTAGAAATTTATCTAGCTCCTTTTCTTCAGCTAGTGATAGCTTGTATGATCGGAAAGCTTTTGGTTCGAAGCCTGGTTTCATTTCGATCTTGTGATCCCATGGTCATCATGGTGGCATGCGTTCACTTTTCTTTTCATCGAAGAGATTGAGATAATTGTGGAATGAGGGTGGAACGATTTTCTTTGGGTCAGATTCTTTCTTCATACCGTGTTCTTGAGCGAGAGTTTGTGAAGTTGAAGTTTTGGCATTGATTTTGAGAAAGTCTTCTTCGTTGAAGTATACTTCGTTCAAGTAGATTTCGTCGAGGTTGGCAGAATCAATGAGGGATGAAAGTTTTGCATTGCTGGTTATCTTTCTCCAGGATAAAGATTGTCTTGCCCAATTGATGTCTGGGTTGCAGTTGGTGAGCCAGGGTATTCCTAGGATAATTTGAGGTCGTCCTAGGTTGGTGATTTTGAGATCAGTTTGAACTTTGCGTCCATAGATGGTAAGTTCAATGGTGGAATTGTCACAGATTTGGCAGAATACATTGTTTACATTATATCTCGCCGAATACTGGGCCGTTTACCTCGTACTTAGTACCGTTGGAAGCCCTCGTCCGTTGCATTCTGACAATACCCGGGACGTCACAGGGTGTGCATCCGTTCAGGAGCTATGCACCGATCATTATTATCTGTATCATGTGTTGATTATCTGTGCCATCTGTAGTTTATCACTCCTCATCGTTCTAGAGGGTTCTGGAACAATCAGTAAGATAAGATCTTTATCTATGTTGTCATATGGTGTCATTGTTAACAATCAGTAAGGGTTTTATGCCATTGGCTAGGAGATATTAGTTTCTCCATGTAATTAGTAAGGACTAGAGTTCCTGGGGTCATCTGGTAGTGTTCCAGGTCCTAGCCCTCTGTGTATATAAACTAGCTGTCTGGCATCTGTAGGACCCAGACTTAACAACTTGTGTTATGAACATTATTTTTGATTCCTTCGATGTCCTTACAGACATGATGGTAGTCGACGCACAATGGGAAGACTGGGAGTTTCACGACGAAGAAGAACTTAACTTGGAGTAAATGGACAAACAATATCGGTATAGGAGAACAGCTAAATTTAGAGACTTTGGACTCTTTGGAGCACAGACTCCTGCTTTTCCTTTCTTTCCATTCTTCCGTTTCTGTACTATGTTTAGCTATGGACCTCCGCCATTCCCCATCCTATGTTTAGATACAGACTTCCGTTTCACCCTTCCTTCTTACGAACTACCACCTTTTCGATAGCTTGTACAATACACGATAAATAGCAAGCTTGTAAGTAGGTAGTCTCCCAATTCAAATCTTAGCGTTGTTGCTACTAGACAGTGTTCTCTTTTCGCTCCTAGTGTTGAGTTCTTCGAGCCCTAACAAGGCAAGAACCACCTGGTGTTCTCCCTCCTTCTCTCGACGTTGTCTAAGGTACTTGACATCGTCTTGGCTGTGACTTCAAGTCAGGAAGACTCGTCGCTCTTGCCGCCTCTCATCTGCTGTCTTATCCAACCACAGCAAGGTCCTAGTGAAAAGGATCAGAAGCGTTGGATCCGTTGGGAGATCTAGCTAGCCTCGTAACGTCCAGTACGGGATTAATGTGCACTGCTGGACAAGAGCTCTGGCAAAATCCTAACAACTTGTCTACAGCCTAGCCTGTCTTATCCTCCATCTACTATCTGATCTTTGATCACTTCACTGCTTCTACTTGCTTATCTAAGACTGCTGTCCCCTTGCTTGTATACTGAGCTTAGGTAAGCATCAGGATTTGTGATATTTTGTTAAGTCTGCTCCTTTTGGGTGTGGTTGCTGTGCATCCACATCTGGGTTGTTTTCAGATGTGTATTCTTGTTTGGGTACATGGGGGCTCAGTCATAGCTGCTGAAAAGGGCTATTGACTTATGGAGAAGGCCTGTGGCTATGCTCTATGTGTTGCTGTTTGGCACTGCTTGCTGCTGTGACTCTGCTTGTCTTTTTTTGGTCACTTATGTGTCCAGGTTTTGGCAGTGTCCTGCAGTAGGTCCTTGTGTGCTATCCTTGCCACTGTTGGTCCATATTTTTGGCAACTGTGTCAGGCACAACTCATGGTGGCTATGATGTCATGGGGACTACCTTTTATGGTGTCTTTACCCAATCCTCATGCCGGACCCTAGGCGTAAGGGGTGTCAGCTTATTCCAGTTACTGGAAACTGACTTGACAAAACCATGAGACATTTATGTCGCTGACGGTTGAGTCTTGTCAGTAGCTACTTAGGTTTTGTGTAATACAAACCTTTGCAGTGGGTGTGGAAGCCCATCTGAGATCTGATACTCCCCCTCCATAAGCCAGTGTGAGAAACTGGATACGTCATTGACTCTACCCATCAAGATACATATTAAGACCCACTTTTTTCATTTGTACCTCATCTGCTGTAATAGGGATGTTGTACTCACGCCACTTGCTAGCCCACCATCATGCCTAAAGCCTCCAAACATTCTGTCATTGCCTTTGAAGAGATGACTGGTATCGCCAAACATATCACCATCTCTCGCGAAACCAGAGACAAGTTCAAGGATGCAGGAAAGACTAGGAAAACTGTTTGTCCACCTCCACCTCCTCCTCTCATCTCGCATATTCTGTCGCCAGAAGAGTATGCAGAGAAGTATAGAGAGTTTGATGAACACAACCACAAGATGTCTTTACTTGCACACCTCACTCCAAAACCCCTCATTGAACAACTTACCCTTGAGGATGTAGTGTCCACCCTCTCCCTTGTGTCTCCTCGTGTCAACTTGGAGCCCAGGGAATACCCTCCTTATACTCCACCTTCACCTATCCCTACCAACCTTCGTATTCACAAGACCAAGTATCTTTTGCATATCCAGGAGTTTCATAAGCTCATTCAGCCTACCTTGGATCGCTTAGAACCTGTATTCAAGGCCTTGGAATGGAGAGTCCAAGACCTTACTCTTCTGCTAGAGAAATCAGCAGAAGAGGTTCAGAATGATCCACTGTTATGGACCCAGGGACTCATGTCCTAGTTCCCGAGGGCCAGAACCTTCTCAGAGTTATCACTGGGCACACCTCCGATTACAGACTCACACCTCTTCCCCCTGTCTATGATTGTAATGAGCTTAATGCAGTTCTACAACAAGCTATGCATGTGGCTCCCTACCGCCACATAATCGGAGACAGCGAAGTCCTTAGCACGTATCCAATGTGCTGGATGGCAGCCATTGAGAATGGATGGTGCCCCTATCCGGTCACGGATAATTGTACCACCTGGCGACATCCTTTCATGTTCTATGACGAGCAGGAACTTCCTGGAGTTCTTGCTGTGCTCATTGAATCAGGAGAATACGGCCATCACTATCCATCGCAGCCTTGGCTGTTCGATAATGTGTCTGATGCTTCTTCTGACTCCTCAGAAGGTGTACCACTCTGTGCTATTGCCTCCTATTATCAGGAGATGTCCTCAGAGATCATTCCCTACGATCTCTCGTCCTCACCCTCGTCTTCCTCGGTCTCCTCATCCTCATCCGCAGTACCTACCCCTCAGGAGTCCTCCACGGGCTTCCCCACCTCGTCCAAACGTTCTACTGTCTCAGAGAATGATGACTCGGAGTAGATAGAACGTTATAGTAGATCATGGACTACGATCTAGATACAGACTGACTCATTGGATGCTCTGTAGTGTACTAGTAGTTTCTCTCTCTCTCTCGATGACTCGGACAGATGCTTATGACTCGTAGATACAATAGTATACAACGACCTAGGACTTGCATAAATAGGTGTAGATTACAGGATCAAAAACTCCAAGTTTTTGATTCTCTTCTGTTGTAACTTAACAGTTACCCATCTAATCCAAGATTGGTCGACCTTAACTTCTAATCCTCTGAAGTTAACAGACCCATAGCTGCGACGCTTCAATGCTATCAGTTGCTGATTATACTTTGGTATCGTCACTTCGCCAATTCACCTATTAGCAGGCTGGTTAAGGATCTCGGTCCTTAATTAGCTAGGCGCCTCCTAACTTAGGTCTAGGAGCCTGCTGAACCATAACATCCACTCTGGGAGTGGTTCAATCGGTTGCAGGTTATTGAAAGGGATATAGAAGAGATTGGTCACAGGTTTAAAAATGGTGACTGGAGAAAACTTAAAGGAGCTTGTAAACATATTGGACAAGTTTCATTTAACAACTTATCTACGAGGATATTGGAGATCAGGAAGGAATTGTTATCATTAAACATTACCTTATCTTAGAAATAGTCTCACAACAATGATATTGATATCTTTATGGCATTGGCTATGCATGATTGCTTTTATCTTAGCGTGTTCAAGATCTGTTTGTTCATTTTGTTGACAACTGAGCTTAGAACATGTCCAACCAAATTTCTGCGTACACCTCTTATGAGTCCACTGTTCAACTCCCTGAAGATGATGTCAACCAATGGGGAGCAACAATTGGTCAAGGTGTCAACTTTGATGCTTTAAACTTACCTGATGAACCTCGCCGAAGGGTCATGGCTCAATTGCTTCGCAATGCCCATGTCACCAATATTGAGTTAATCAAGGAATATGTTGATGACCAAATCAATGAACTAACTAGTCATTATAATGCTGCCCTGGAGATGGCATACAACCACATTGCCCTCCTTGAGGCCACTGTTGCGTCCTATCACAATTCGGGTGCACAAGTCAACAATCTTCAAAGCCAAGTAAACAAACTCCCTGCAGACGTCAATGCTGGTGTTGCAAAAACCAGGATTCCAGAGCCACCAACACTTGCTGGCTCTGAGAATAAGATGCAGTTGGAAGACTGGCTGAATCAGATTGCTCTTTTCTGTGCTGCATCTGGTGTTGTCACTGATCAGCAGAAGATTATTTGTGCCCTCACTCGCTTGTGCTCACCAGCCAGCACTTACATGAAGGACTACTTTGTCAAGGTCCAAACTGGTGAAGCACTTGGGACCTGGGATGACTTTGTTAAGGAATTGAAGAACATTTACGGACTTAGGGATGATAAGGAAGGGGCTAAGAAAGAGTTAACCGCTATCTGGATGAATAAGGAGCTGGCCAAAAAGAACTTTGTCAAATTTGTGGAACGTTATCATACTCTGGCTAGGATTGTTGAATATCCTAATGAAGTCCACATTGACAAGTTGAAGGAGGTGATTCCTGACGAGTTGCAAAAGTCACTTGTTATATATGAGATCAACAATTTGACTCCTAAGACCTGGGATGCATATCTCCAGCTCTTACTTAAGGCTTATAAACTGCTCCATCCAGAGAAGGCACAGGGTGTTATTTTCGGTGACAGCGGAAATACAAGTGGTAGTGGCAACAAGGATCCGAATGCTATGGAAATAGACCAAGCAAAGAAGAAGAAAGTCCAGGAAGCCAGTGTGCAAGAGAAAGTGCAACGGTATTGTCAGATTTGTGCTGGGAAAGGACATAAGTCCAAGAGTAAAACCCACAACACCAACGATTGCTATGACAAACCAGGGAATGAACACAAACGTCCCCAGAAATTAACACTGGCTTCAACTTCTAAGGTCACTCCATTGTCATCTGGATCTTACAATGGTGCAAATAAAACCAAGTCTTTCAAGGCAAGACTTGTGGAAATGCTCAACTCTATGGATGATGAAGACCCAGAACCCCTTTCTGAGGACTTCAACATCAACAGCGCGACTATCGAAGACCTTTCTGATTCTACACCTGTTGAAACAAAGGCTATAGCACAGATCAATGATGTGCAGAAGGAATCCAGGAAGCCGACAGGCTCCAAAAAGCTTAAAGGAAGGGCTCAGATGGATTTTCCCAAGGGACTGTAGAGGATAACATCTGTGATCTACAGTCAGGGAGTAGTGTACCCAATGTTGGCTCAGATAGTTCTGAAGTAGTACTGGAATCTTGTGTAATTAATACATCGTGCAACAAGACTTCTTCGTTCAAAATTCCAGTTACACTATGGGTATACGGCACAAAAGTGCAGACCAAGGCTCTAGTTGATTCGGGAGCCACAGCAAACTTCATTGACAGAGAGTTTGTCAAACAAAAGAACCTGGCTACTAATAAATTGGCATCTCCATATAGAGTTATTAATGCAGATGGAACTCCAAATCAAGCTGGACAAATCAACGAATATGTCCGTGCCTATGTTGAGATTGGTGCTCACAAGTCCACACACTATCTTTTTGTTACTCAACTTGGGAGCAAAGATATGATAATTGGATACTCATTGTTATGGTCTCAACGACGAACCCCCTGCATTGGTTATACAAGTGGCGCCTCGAACTCCTTGACATTCCGGACTATGAAGAAGTACCGGGCCGATCTACCTCTCCACATGGAACCCCTCCGCCCCCTTGGTACGAGTCCCAGTACCTCAACCACCACCTCCGCCAAGTATGGGATAACTCCCCCTTTATCCATATCTATCGGCACGGACTCTACGAGACCACAATCGCTCGGCCCGCACTCACCGGAGCCGACAACTACGGATGGAGGCAGATTGTCGGAGATACGTCCTTCACCCACCCGTACCTGATGGGCCGACCCTACAACCTTCGCCGGACCGACTCCCCTGTCGATCTCTCTATCAGCCACTTCTCCACAACGTCATCGCCTTCGGATCAAGAGAACTCCGATAGTACGGATTCCATAGATCCGTCGTCTTCCATTTCACAGCAAGCTTCCATTCCCGGAACGCCATCTTGTTCCGACATCCCTTCCGATCCCGTCAGTAGTGTTTCATCTTAGTGAGCAATGGATGAAATAGTAAAGCAGAAGTATCTCGAATTGTATAAATAAAGGACTATTCTGTAGTTGAAGCTTCAGCTTCAACCTTTCGTTTGTCTCCCTCTTTACTCTTGTCCTCTCTCTCTCTCTCTCTCTCGAATATAACTCGTTGTTGTATTCTCTCGAGTGAACTTAGCGTTCTTCTGCCTGTCAACAGCAGAAGAT
>QFDT01000094.1:0-25875 GCA_003315915.1 Macrolepiota dolichaula | reverse complement strand
AGTCTTCCTTGCCAGGGTCAGTCCCGATAGATCTATCTGAAGCCAACTGCCCACCGACATTCAAGCCCTTCTTACGCGTCTGGGCACAAACAGTCCCCTCTATTCAGTCCCTCGTACCCGAACACCAACATGACCTCGCACGTATCATTTGTGACCTCCCCCCACTCTCTCGACCACCAAACCCGTCTTTAAATGGAATCGCTGCAGAGCTGAGGGCTGTTGCTTTAGAGATCAGCCAGAGACGATCCTTTCAAGATCGTTACGCGTCCGACTTGCAGGCTGCGTTAGATGCTGGGAGTGCCCAAGGGAACACAGGGAATGGGCCAAACACTAGTCAAAGTCTGAGGGCTGCGTTTGTCCCTCCGCCGGTTTACGAGCCAGAACCTACCACGCCTATGTCCACAACGCATTCAATCCCCTCTCCCATGTTATCACCTCGGACACCATCACCGACACCTTCACCCACAATACTCTCCGCTGCAGCACCAGCTATTGAGTTTATCCGCGAAACGATGTATGCTGCGTTAGGGGATACGCTCGAATCGTTTCCTTCTCTGCGTACGCTTTTACGAACAGACGCACCGAGGGCATACTTTGCTTCGGTATCCCTCGCCATCCTGTTCGTATCTACACAAGCCGTGGACCGGGATAATCAAGCGATCATCGGTGTACTCGGTGCTCCACTGTCTCTAACACAGTGTCCAGTGGAACTGCGGCCGTTGATGCTGGAGTTGATCGGGATCGGAGAACAGGCGAGGGAGGTTGCAGAGGAAGATGATCGAGTTGCGATGGAGCGTGTGCAAGAGGATGGGGGGATGGTAGAAGAGACGAGGATGGAACGTGTGAGGAAGATATTGCTCGAGGGTGTTGCTAGTGAGTATCAGAGGAGGTCGGGGGACTGTGGGGAGAGGAGGCGGAGTGTTGAGGGACGAGCAGTGGCATTTGCCAATAGGATTGGGGAGCTGGCAGTGCGGATGACTGCGCTGCCTGCGTTCAGGGCTAGACAGGATATGGTGTTCCAGGTGCTGAGTGGGATTGGGTGGTAGTTACGTTTATGTTATTATTATATGATTATTTCCTCATCTTGACATATAACTGATGTTCGTTTGTGATCAACATGACGTAGAGTCAATTGACTTCACGTGTTAGGGTGCGTGGGAGAATGATGAGAGGCGAGAACAGCACCAGCAATATATCATGTATATATACACCTCCCCAGAACCCTTTTGCCCCCCTCACGAACTCCCATGGCATATCACGAACCCCTCACCGTCGGTCTCTTCCTCAAGCGGGTACGTGTATTTCAAAGTCATTTTATCTCTCACCTCTCATTAAGCCTTCCGCAGTTGTTGCTCAACGGTCAACCGTACCTCGTCTACCCTGCTGCTTTCAATAAACCTTCGCGTACGACCTTTCCCTTACTTGACAACAAAACAAGTATACTAACCTCTAAGTTTCACTTTTCTGTAGATATCACAACTCCATTCTTGCTACCATTCCGCGACGTAGAAATCCAAACCTGCGACAAAGTGACGCTCAAGTGTTTCCTTATCCATCACAGGCGCCCAAAAGGGACCGTCGTCATGTTTCATGGGAACGGGATGAACCATGGCGACTTGCTGCATCATGCACACAGATATTACGACTGGGACTTGAATGTGTTGACGGTTTCGTATCGTGGATATGGTGAGAGTGAGGGGGTTCCTTCTGAAAAAGGTACGTCGTTTCGGAATTTCATTCCGTGTTATTCCTGCATGGTGTAGGGTTCCTCATTCTTCGAGGACAGGGCTGCAGAGAGATGCGCAAGCTGCATTAGACTATCTCCTTAACGACTCGGAGCTATCCCAACTGCCCATTGTGCGCCAATTTCGGTTTCATTAGACGCGCGTGTGTTTTACTCACCCACGCCACTTTATTGAGATTGTGTATGGCCTCTCACTGGGCGGTGCAGTAGCTATCGACGTTGTGAGTAAAAATCCAGACAAGGTCAGTCTTTTTTCTGTTACCGCACCACTCCCCTTGCACCCATTGTCGACCGGTTAAAGAAATCGCTCGTAATACGCGAGCGGGTTTAAAACGCCATATAGACCGGCGATCGGCTATTACATACACACACTACAACACACATGTCAACAGACTAACTCAAACGCAAATCCAGATAGCAGCCCTCATACTCGAAAACACATTTACATCAATTCCCGATATCGTCCGTGGCTGGCCCATCATCGGGCCCTTCTCCTTCGCATGCACGCAACGCTGGAATTCGGCTCTGAAGCTCGCGAAAATACCGACAAGCGTACCGATATTATTCTGTAGTGGGAGGAGGGATATGGTCGTGCCGCCCTCACATATGGACCGGTTGTGGGCGATTGCGAAGGAGAGGGGACGGACAGAGGGGGATACTGTTATGTGTGGTAAGGGGTTAGGGC
Source organism: Macrolepiota dolichaula (assembly GCA_003315915.1). NCBI lineage: Eukaryota > Fungi > Basidiomycota > Agaricomycetes > Agaricales > Agaricaceae > Macrolepiota > Macrolepiota dolichaula. The sequence goes on along the minus strand of QFDT01000094.1, from coordinate 23,446 downwards.
TTGGGGGACTGTTGTGTGGTAGTGCATGTAGTGCGGGTGCGACTTCGGGTTCGAGTAGGGTGGATAGGAAGAGTGAGTCCGGGGATGGGAAAGGAGAGGGTCAGGAGAGGGAGAGGGGAGAGGGAGTGGATGCGTGGGTTCCTCCTGATAAAGATGTATTTGTGGAGCATGCCCGTGGCGGACACGGTGAGTCCCTATACCTGATCTCTGATCTGCGGTCTTGCTGTTTTTTCCATCCGGGCGGTACTGATTTTTGGTATAGTTGATACGTGTATGTGTGATGGGTATTGGGCCGAAGTGAAGCGATTTGTAGACAAGTGTTTGTCGCTGCGGACGTGACAGATGTCATTTGATGTTAATGAGACGAGTCCTTTCTTTATCCGTATTCCTTTTTGTATTATGTCTGATGTTATCAATCTGGTGTAGGAAGAATGAGATGTTCCCAGATGAGAAGTTGGACTTCTCATTATAGGATAAGTTTTGGCAGCGCAGAATTGATTGGTTCTCCTCCTGTCTATACATCCACAAACAACCCCTGTACATATTGTTCTGCCCCCTTTCTCCCTTCCTCTAACTCGTTTGTACGTCCCCTCACTCGCCCCAAGCCTTTTTCGCGCCATCATGACCGATACCTCCGTCGATAACGTCAATAACCAAAACCCCCCTGCCGACACGGCTATCACGCACACTCATAATTCCCCTGCCGACGCGTCCGTCACGCGTACCCGCAAAACCCATAAGCCCGATTCCATCCCCATGATTAAAAAACTCACCCTACGCGCCAAATTGGCCCTTAACACAGAAATAGAGAACAGGAACAACACACGCGAGATGAAGCGCTGGGAAAGGTTGGCCAACCCACCACTCCCCACTACTGGTGATGCGGCTGCAGCGACACAGCCCATCGGAGACGACTCAGACGACGAATCCATCATCACCATCGACGACGATGAATGGGAAAGACTCGGTGACCCCATCTTTTTCGACAATCTCTCGGATTCTTTGCCTTTCTTCGTCAAAGAAGAACTGGTTAACCGCAAGAAGCGCCGCGCATCAGATGTCTCTGGTAACAGACCCCCCCCTACCTCGGACGCGCATATAGACAAACGTCGCTGTGTCGACGGCTCCCTTCTCAAGACTTCTGCAGATCAGCCCTTCGCTGACATCCCCATCCCACAGATATTCTTCGACACGGCAGATGCCAAAGTCTACATTCCTCTCCACCTCTTCGAGTCCTCGGCTCTCCAATACGTCCTCCGTCACGAGCTTGAGATCATGCACGATGGTAAAACTATCAAGAATCTTAGGATCCTCGACATCAGGACCCTTAACAAGGCCCTTGGGGGTGTCGAAGAAGAACACAGTACCTTCACCTACGAACGGTTTCTCAACGCGGCTGAGAACTTTGTCCTCTTTCAATCCGCACGAGATGTCGAGGGAGATAAGGGAGAATGGGCCAAGAACTGGTTCATGCACTTCAAGTTCTTCACCAAACAACCAGACGCCTGGCGTACCTTCACTTTTTGGAAGTCCCACGAGATTAAGTTACGTCAGGATATATATCATAAACAACGTGCTTTCTGCGCTACAGTTTACGAACAGGTTTACTTGCTCGCTGAGAGCGCCCTTGCCTCATCACGAGCCCTTGCATATCAACACAGCCTCATCGCCAACTCACAGCCCCCCTCTGGACCATCCACTCGTATATCCTCAACTAGCAAGGCCAACTTTGCCGAATCCGAGAAGTCCTTTCGGACCAACGGCAAAACCTCCTCCTCCAACCCACCTATATGCGTCATCTGTTGCGGCCCCCACAACGGCTACACCCACTGTTTCAGCCGTCTCAAGGACACCTTCGCGGACGGTAAACCCACCTGGATTAAGACTAATACAGGTAAACCTTTTACCCCATCAGGCGAAGAAGTCTGCCTTCGCTTCAACGCCCTATCCGCCAAGGACGGTCGTGACGGAAAACAATGCGGCACTTCACACGATGCTTCCCGTCTCCACGTATGCTCTTTCTGCGGGGGCAATGACCATGGAGCCCTCCACTGGAAATGCCGCCGCCAACCAAACTGAAGAATTCCTGCACGCGGCTGCACCACCCACACTCCTTTACCCCCATCTCCGTCCCCACATGGTTCGCCGCCCCGTGTTCGACCCTTCTATACACTCACGTCCTGACCTCTTTGAAAAAATCGTCTGTCCTTACAATTACTCTGCTTTTGAATCACTGCTTCAGGAACATGACTTACAAAACGTATACCCAGACCTCGTCGACAACCTCAGATATGGCTTCCCACTTGGGGATATGCCCCCCCTTACTCGGACCAACATTATTCACAATCATACCTCTATCAACGAGCATTGGCCCGTCATTGACGAATATCTTCTTGACGAAATCAACTCTGGCCGCATGGATGGCCCCTTTTCGGCCACCGAGGTTGAATCTATTCTCCGGGGTCCCTTCCAATCTTCTCCACTCATCGCAGTCATTCAACCTCAAGCACCAGGAGAACCTGACAAGGTTCGTATATGCAGACACCTATCGAAGCACTCTAAAGAGGCAGCTTCCGTCAATTCCTTCATTAAGAAGGATTCCTTTCCTACACGTTTTGACACAGCTATCAGAGTTGCAGAAGCGGTAAGTTACACTTACACTTCAAATAATCTCACTCTACGGGTCATCGCCCACAGACATCACTCCACTCCAAAACACATGTTGCCCCGATGATCTCACGGATCTCTCGGGCACATCTCTCCCTCTTACACCTCGCACAACCGGTCTTACGGACCAATTACTTCCGCATCACACACACCTTGTTTCCATCACTCACACGAGCTCTTCCACCCCCTTCGTCATCGTGTTTCTCATCATACCCATTTATCACAGGTCGCCCTCGCTCCCCCTGGGACACAGGCTTGCACCTTCGATATCGCCAAATTCCATCGTACCTGTCCAGTCTCCCCTCACCACAAACCCTGGCTTGTTGTGCAAGGACGACCGGGTCTTTTCTATATCGACCATGTACACCCTTTTGGCGCAGCGTCGGCCAGCAGCAACGCTGGTATGATCGCTAACGCTATGGTAGATATCTGGCGCCGCAAAGGGGTTGATCCCATATTCAAGTATGAGGATGACCTGGATGCCATGCGCCGGCCTGTTCCCAACGGCCCCTTCAAAGACAGCTCTCTCTCATACTCTTATGATCGTGACTCGTGCCTTGACCTCATCTCCTCCTTACAAGTTCCCTGGCATCCCGACAAAGGCACTACCTATTTTTCGGCACTTTTTACTTTTATTGGCCTCCTCTGGGATATGGATTCCAAGTCTGTCTCTCTTCCGGATCACAAACGTCTCAAATTCCTCCATAGAGTCTCTGCCTTCATTTCATGCTTCAGTAGATCTTCTTGTCAACTTCGTGATGTCGAGCGCATCCATGGCTCCCTCTGCTATATTTCCTTTGTCTACCTGGAGGGCCGCTCTCGCCTGCCGTCTCTGTCCAACTTCGCTGCATCTTTCAAAGGAAACACCTTTGTCTCTCGCCGTCCTCCTCCTTCGGTCTTCTCAGATCTTTCCTGGTGGAAATCTGCTCTGTCTACTCCTGGCCTCTCGCGTCCTCTGACTTCGCTGGGCAGTATGATTGATCTCAACATTTTTGTCGATGCTAGCACATCTTGGGGTATCGGCATCAGCCTCAGTGGCAAATGGATGGCCTTCCAGCTCTCACCAGAATGGAATACACCCAAAATCCACAACGACATTCGTCGCGGTATATGCTGGCTAGAAACTATTGCCTCCGAAATTGCGGTTCTGATCATTCATGCTTCGGGATACAAAAACTGTAAACTGCTCATTCACTCTGACAACATGGGCGTCATCGGCGCCATGGCTAAAGGTTGGAGTCCAAATTATCATATCAATCTCTCTATTCGTCGCATGTTTTCTATTCTTATTCCTAACTTTATCTCACTCCACTTCGAGTATATAGAATCTTCTTCCAACCCTGCTGACCCCTTATCACGTGGCATTCTACCTACCTCTTCAACTCGCCTCCCCTTAAACTTTCCTCTACCCATTGAAATCTCCTCAGTCATACGTTATCGTTAGATACCCTCATGTCGAATGACTACTCGTATGCATCGTTATTCTTTAATCCTGCGAATCCACTTACTGTCAAGAAGAACACCCCTCTACCTCATTTGAGCACGCATACATCCACCCCTCCTTCCCTGCCCACACCAGTGCCTCACCGTCAGAACTCAGTTCGTGATAATAAATTCCTTAACCTTTCAACCAGCCGTCCTCTCCCAACTAACCCTCCCCCATCTTCCTCACGCGCCCCCAACATCAAACCTAGTCCTCTCAGACCCCCTGTCCCCGCTGACACACGACTACTTGTGTGGTCCACCCCATACGCCAAGGACAAGTCTGATCAGGATAAGTCATACCTCGCCCCCAAACTTGTCACCTGCTCTCGCATTATCACACTTGAGGCTCTGGCACCCAATACCAGATCTTCTTATGCTGCCGGTCTTCTCCGCTTTACTACCTTCTGTGACTCCTGGGATATCCCCGAAATTGACCGCATGCCAGCTTCCACTTCTCTGCTGGTCGCTTTTGTCTCACAATACGCTGGACAATACAGTGGCTCCACTTTCAACTCCTGGCTCTCGGCCATCCGATGTTGGCACATTATCAACCAGGCCCCCTGGCATGGTGACGACGAAAGGGTCAAACTTGCACGCTCAGCTGCCACTCGTCTCGGCACTTCTTTCAAGAAGCCTCCCCGTGCTCCTCTATCATCTGATCACCTTAGGCACCTCAGATCCCAGTTGGTTCTGTCTCGATCCTATGATGCCGCAGTTTGGGCGGTAGCCTTGGTCACATTCTTCGGATGCAGACGTCTGGGAGAAACGACAGTGGATGGCAAATATGCGGCTACCAGACACGCTTCCCGTGCCACCACGGTTACCTTCAATTCCCTCCCTGCATCAGGCCTCTCTGCCAATTTTCGTATTCCCTGGACAAAAACAACTAAATCCGATGGCGCCCTCATCGTAATTACTTCTCGCCAAGATGACCTCTGTCCAGTCAAGGCCCTCCGCAATCATCTGGCAGTCAATGCCCACGCCCCCCCCAACATTTCCATGTTCGGCTACCGCAATGATGACAGCTCCTGGTCCCATATGTACAAGTCACCCTTCCTTTCCTTTTTCACCAAGTCATGCTCCTCTACTCTACCATCTCGGATCTCGGGACACAGTTTCCGTATTGGTGGTGCGGTTGCTCTCCTCTTGTCTGGTGTTCCTCCCGAGGTAGTCGCAGCTACTGGCGGATGGACTTCGCTGGCTTTTCTAATCTATTGGAGAAGACTCAAAGAAATCATACCTCTGAGTACATCTCACGCCTACCTTCGTTCTCAGATGACAAGCGTCTCCAACATCATGGAAGAATTCCGTATCAGATCAGGCATACCTATGGTCCCATCGTTTTGACCTGTACATTACAATGGTCCATTTATTTTTTTATAGAACCTTTTTCCCTTTATCTCTTAGGGCCCACCACTCCCTCGGAGTGTGACTCCTCCCGGGCAGGCTCCCCTTACTACCCTCTGTGAGCCAATCAGCTTCCGTGAGCCACACTCCTCCTGGTACAGCCACTTGGCTCCCTTCGGCTAGTCCGTTGGCCCTGCCTTTGGCTTCCCTTTCGCTCCGGACCTGGCGGTCTCCTTTCCTCTACCCTCGAGGTAGATCAGGTAGATTCCACAAATATCTCTTACAGGTATGTCACGTGATCTAAAGGGGCCTCACACAAAGCCCCCCCGCCAGGCCCCACGCACACTCAGTAATCGGACAACTTCTATATTACTTACTTTTATAGATTTTTACGATCACTGTTTTACTTCCCCTTCCCTCAACCAATCTACTAACTCTGCGCGCACATATACTTATTGCGTATTTCTTGGCTTTTGATCAAGCTGGCACAACTTTATTTATAACGTTCATCAATATCCCGGCATCATGACATTTAACAGCAATTGTTACGTAAAACAAATGTTGATGCATCCTCCGAAGGCTTTGCTCATGACTTCTGATCGTGGTCGCACAGCTCTTGGGAATGACCCTCTAGTATGTGGAGTAGAAGCCCATATAAGTCACACTTGAATCACTCGGTACTCAATGCTCATAAGTCTCGTACTTGATATTGGCCTATTTCTGCCCCCTTGGCTGTCATCTACACGGGATGAAATCGGAATCACGTACTACTCACTATTCGAAGTCGTGGGGAACGTGGCCCCTGCGGACATGACGTTGAGGGCGATATGCAATCCTAGTGTTATCTGGGTGGAGTGTATATGTATGAGTATACCTATACTCGTGGAAGCTGATGTCACCAGTGCTGGCATCTATACATTTATGTACAAGCTCATGCACTTTATTGTATTCTGAGTTCATCGGAGGATGTGTGAGCGAATACGTGCGGGGATAATGCGTCGATGCATGTTTAGGGTTCTGGTCCGTTATTTTAATGGTGTTGATTGTGGGGTATAGGCTCGGAATGAGATCTGCTGTTCAGCTTAGCGGTATATGGGACGTGCCATCGCTTTTGGTCTGTCCAGTATTGTTGTATGGGAAATTGGAACGCCACTTGATATTCCGATATGCTCTTCGGAAACGCTGCACAAAGTCTGGACGCAATCTGATACTCGGGTATATGGTGTTTGAATCTGGTGCAACTCTCAAAAAGAGTACGATTACAGACTGACTTTTTGAGATCACTTTTCTGATACCCTGATCCCCCTCATGATCAAAGGCTATATGTTCTGAATACGGATCTAGTTTCCTCCGTGACATGTCAATATTTAGTATGGACCTTGTGGGGTACAAGAAGACTTTTTCCAGAATTGCTTGACAAGTGTCGAATAAAGATCACAGTTTTGGACCTGGCTAAAAGGTCGACTGCTCAGTCAACCACCTCTAGTATTACCCAAATATCCAGGATTCTAATGATCTATCACCTAAATCACGCTCCTGCTTCTGAGTGGTCACTGGTACGGTGCGGAGACCGTGGAAAGTGATGAGCGTGCTTGGGCAATGCGCACGCCGCTCACTTATGCGCCCTCTGATGGAATCACTTCACAAGGCGCTATCGCCTTGCTCCACCTCTCCCGAACACTGTCTCGTCGACCCCAATAGAATCCTGAGGAGGTAATTCGCGTAGCGTAAAAGTTTTGTTGTGTTCCCAGTTCTGTCGGGCTGTCCTCTCACATCTCCTGGGGAATGTACAGGGTATTTTTAGGGTGTGACGGGAAAGCTTATACACGTGCATAGAATAATTTGGACAACAATAGCTTTCATACAGGTCTCATCAAGTGTGTGTCTGATGCACAGCCCTACGAGAGCACTTAAAAAGCTCCGTGGGGGGTCGATACAGCAATTGTAGCTTTGTCTCCTTCAATCCCCCATCTCATCTATTGCCATCACAGTCCATGGCGGGTCATCACCACCAACATGCTTACTATCCCCACCCCCATCCCGAACCTGATCCTTATTATCAGGGCGGCCCTTTCGGCTTCGGACGAGGCCATCCGCATCCCATGTACAGCAATTCGTTGGTTTCCAGGGGTCGCCAACCAGTGAACCCATCTGACCCGTCCGCCATGGGGTTCGTACCTCCGCCAATGACGTATCCGGGAGGTATGTCGCAGTGCATTTCGATCTCGTCTCGAGTCATCATCAATAGTACAATCAGGTAATTTCTTCCAAGGATCGAGCAGCAACACCTTCCACAATCCAACCATGGTGGATTACTCTATCAATAATCACAGCTATATCAGTACCGGATCCCCAGGTACGTATATATTGTAGGTCAGTACAAACTCGCTCAACTTATACCATGACTAGTGCTTCAACGTCTCTACGAATCCTCACTCAAAGGCACAGAGATTGACTCCCAGGATCGCCATCCACCACCTAGGTGCCATCCAAATACCCGCCTCACTATCACCAAGGACATCAGGACATGGATGGGAGGGTCCGGCGAGCAAATGTTCTGGCTCTATGGATTTGCTGGTGTAGGGAAAACTGCCGTCGCCCAAACGATCGGCGAAGAGGCAATGGATACTATTCTGGGTGCCGCCTTCTTTTTCTCCAGGACGCGAAAGCACAACGATCCCTCACGATTCGTCATTTCTATCGCATACCAGCTTGCCAGTCGGAACGAGGAGTTTCGGCACCTGGTAACCGATCAGCTGGTGAACGACCCGGGGCTCTTGCGAAAGGCTATCCACACCCAATTTAAAAGGCTTCTCGTTGGACCCCTCTCTATGATGAAGCTCCAGAAGAAGAAGCTTTTGATCATTGTCGATGGCTTGGACGAGTGTGAGGGTGATATTGCGCAAGATGAGATTATCCACCTCATCAGTGGTGCGGTTGGGGCGCAGTCTCCGCTTCCCGTTGTGTGGATGATCTGCAGTCGCCCAGAACCCCACATCAAACACACTTTCTTAAAGCCCGATTTCGACATCAAGTGTAGGCGGAGGGAACTAAAGGTTGATGATTCCGAGGCCCGACGGGACATTGAAATTTTCCTTCGCGCTAAATTCCAGGAGATCAGGGAAGAGTATCCAACCGTGGACGTACAGGAGGACGGAAGTTGGCCTGCTGCAAGAGATGTCGACAAGATCGTCAGCGCCGCTTCTGGTCTCTTCGCCTATACGTCTACGCTTGTCAGGTTCATCCGTGATCCCGATTATGCAGACCCCGATTCCCAGATCAAGAATGTCATCGATTTCATCGAGGGTGCCCCCGCAAGTACCACCAACCCATTATTCTTTCTTGATAAACTCTACGAGCAAATCATTTCCTCCATTAACAAAGAAGTCCTAAAATCGGCGCTCCTGCTTATCGGGACCACAGCCCTGTATCCCAAATTGCCCATACTCCAACTGGCCAATCTGTATGGCTTCTCGCAAAACAAGTTCTACGCCGCTCTCTACCGATTACACTCCGTCATAGAGGTCCCAGTTCTCGATGATGCTTCCAGGAGTTCCTTGAGCATCGTCCATCTGTCCTTTTTCGAATATCTGAAGAGTCCTAAACGCTCAGGACGCTTCTCAGTTGATCCGAACGCGATTCACGAACACTTCGCCACATGTTGTTTTGGTGTTCTCGGCAAGACCAAGCTTAAATACGCCAAGGAATTGAGTTGGACTCCGAAGCAAGAAGACACACCGGCCTTCTCTCTCGCCCACCAGATTTTCGCATATGCTGCGTCGAACGTTTGGACCGCGTGTATGAATCTTGGAGACACTGCCAATCGTGAATTTTTCGACGTCATCGCCAATTTCAGGTATTCGTTCCTTCGCTACATCGAAGACAAGATACCCGTCGCAAAGTTCGCGGAATTCAGTTTGTGGTTATTGAAGCAGGTACGTGTCACGTTCAAAGTTCAACATGAATGTTTGACGAAGATGTGTTCCTCTCAGGTGCAAAAACATGGTCTGCCAGAAATCGTAGGGTCTGTGCAGTGGGAAGAGGGTTACATGAAAGACACGTTTGTGAGTTTTTCTTTTCCTCGCGTTCGGATGTGATTGCTGATGTCGTGCGACATAGGGAGAGGTCAACATTCACGGGAAGGACGAGAAGGATCTCCGTGCGTTCGTGATCGGGACGGAATCGAATCGTCTTGTGGTCATGCTCACCTCGGACTCCCTCATCCTCTCGCTCGAAAAGTAACTATACGGTATCGAAAAGATGTCAAGCGATGGATTGACGTACCGGGGTACACCTATCCGCGTTGGATGTATAGATGCGACCGCTGATTGGGGTCGATTAGACTTTCGGACATGCAGAAGTATACCGTCACCTCAGTCGTCTACCAGAGACGCTGAGTGAGTGGCGATGGACTTTTGTTTACAACTCGTATTAATACTAGCCCATTTATTGATATGTAAATATACCGATTGTGTACCAAAGACGCTAAGCCGATTATTAATGAATGCCTTGTCTTATTTATGTAGTTGTACTGTGTTGTCTATGTATTTGATTTATCACAATTGATCCACCTCGTCTTCTCATTGGATCATTCATAGTATTGTCACCATTAATAAATCAGACATGACCTTGTCCAGTTCATATGTATGTGAAAACGTGTTCACATACGCAAGATTACGCTACTTGGCTTTGCAACTGTGAGGTCAGATCAGCATAAAGGTGCCTTAGCATTCCAGCATGGCCACAAAATCTGATATATTCTAGTTTTCCCAGACCAACAGACCAAGTCTCCTCAGTTCTATTCTATATTCTATATATTCCATGAAGCTTCCCTGTATTTCCAAGTTTGTCTCTCAATTGATTGTATTTACGCTGTCATCTTTCAGCTGCTGGATGAGAGCTTCAGGGATGTTGATGGAGTAGCAAGAACAACAGACCATGGGAAATGGAAAATGAGTCAAAACTTGACTGGTGTGGCCAAATAAGAGCTGGTGTGAGCTGACCACCAGATTGATCAGGTTGATTCAGCTCCAACAAGATTGGTGCCTCACCAAAGTTCACTGGGAACATTCAGTGTTCACAGATCTAACTTCTTTGCCCAGTTTACCTGTTATGACCAAAGGTTGTATGACTTGCAGTAGTATAGCAAGTAGCATGTATCAGCATATATACAGACTTATTCCAATACAGTTCTCAACTATAACTAGAGTCATGTGTCTTCTCAGTTAAGAGACTAAGAGCAAGAGCGAGTAGAAGAGCATGTATATGAGAAGAGGGGACTACAATCCAAAGCTAGAGACTACTATCAAAGTAAGTACTTTATAAATACTAAGAGACTCATGTAAGTAGGTGGTAATCTTGTGTAAGTAAAACATGTTATAGAGAAATGAAAAAGGAGTCCAAAACAGGAGAAGAGAAACTTGTGTACATGGTAAGTGATCCTTGTGTTATGATGTCATGCAGCAATATTGTAACATTATCCCCTTTTGTTACGACCTTCCTAAGTGATCAACTCAGGTTGCAACAAGTGATGAAGACTTGAGGGCGATGAGAGAGAAGAGAAGGGGAATCAACGAGTTGGTAAAGCGTAAGGAATACAGCAGAGTATCTAGGTGTATATATACTACTGGGGTATTCCTACTGGAGAGTTCATAACAGCGGCTGAGTAAGTATGACATAGTGGCTGAGTAAACAATATAGGGATCGCAGGTAGAGAAGTACCGGGTCCATGACAGGCGGGGCGCTGATAGGAATGGATGGATATTATGGTACACGATAGCCCCGAGGGAATATAACACCTTTCTATGTTTGTTGTCTCAATGTGTTGAGTTGATATCTCCACTCATCACATTATGAGCTATATCTGTGTAGTCTATATCTGCACTAGATAAGGTTCTACCAGATGAATCTAGAGATAGATCATCTGAGACCCACATTTGATCCATGGTGGAGTACTCATGTATCCGCTCCATTCTCCATGGACCCACTTGTCCAGAGCAATTCACTGGACGATCCTATGCTATATGTAGAACCTATTCCACTATATGATCCTTATTTACTTCTATGAATAGTTACTTAGAATATGTATATAAACCCTATGTATTCATCACTATTCTACAGTTCAATACACATCTTCTACCACTCAATTGCTATACTCTCTACTTTCTAAACTCTATCTCCTATACATCCAGTGAGTGTTAGATCACCTTACCACTGTGCATAGCACCATTATGGGTGCTTCCCCATAGTCCTATTCTATAGGACCCTGTTGCTGCTAGGACATAATTCACAACAGGTTATGGGCCCCGATCGCCACCTCAGTTTATGCGCACTTATGTTGCTGCAACTGTTGGAGGCTTGATCTATACTTAGAACTCTGCTCTGCGATGATTTTTTTTTTACCCATCTAGGGGAAACCCTTGCTGTTTAGCACACTAGTTTTCAGCTTTACTGATGCATTTGTTGATAGAATGGCCATCCCAGTCAACACTGTCAGCCCCACCAGCATCCCTCGTCTCACTGGACCTGAGAACTACCCATACTGGGCTATCAGAGTCCAGTTCCACTTGTCTCTCAATGTTGCCAGTGGCACCAACACTACTGCATGGGACTTCACAGGAAGAACTGCTCCACCTACTCCTACTGATGCTGATGAACTCAATAGACACAACATTTTGAGGTCTCAGGCTATGGCTATTCTCAACAATTCTTTGCTGGATTCCATGCTTCTTCACAGATACACCAATCCTAGGAACCTGTGGGCTCACCTTTGTACTGTTTATGGTACTCCTGGACCTGCTGCCATCTACGCCACATTTCTTTCTGCGATTACTTGGCAACTTCCTTCCAACTCGGACCCTGCTCCCAAGATTGCTCAGTTAGAGACTCTATTCACTACTCTTGATGGCAATCAGGCTGTGGTCCCTGACATCCTTAAAGCAATGATTCTCCTGAAGGCAATGCCTGATGGATGGGAGTCAGTTGCTCAGTCCATCTTGGCAAACAGGACAGCCATTGCAGACCTGACATGGGCTTGTGTCCATGATGCTATACAGGCTGCATGGTCCCAGAACTCTGGAGGCACTGCTAATTGTACTCAAAGGGCTAACTACCAGTACAACAATAACTGGAAGAATCACCAAGGGGGTAACCAGCCTAATCGGCAACCCCAACAACAACAGCAGCAGCGCCAGAAAAACCAGAAGAACTTCAATTGCAAACATGGCGGCAGGGGTGGCAAATTCAAAGGCCACCAGAATCCACATGAATCCAGGGCAAATATTGCTTATGACGCATCCTCAGCAATTGGCTTCGCTTCCCTCACTAATCATGTCATCACTCCCCCCCCTGCTCCTTCTTCTGCTCCCCAGGTCACCCCTCCTTCGTCCTCTGCTCCTCTCCTTAATTGTATCAGTCCCAGGGCTCCCATTAAATGTTCCAAGAGCCCTGGAGCACTTGCTAGAGAGAAAGCACTCAAATATTACGAGAAGAGGATGGAACAAAAATATGGTACTTGTCCTGGGAGCATCCAATTCTTCAGCAATGAGCCTGACCTTCCACCTGCGGTTGAGGAACTCTTGCTCAAACGTCCACTGAGAAGGAATGGGAAATGGACTTAGACGTCCTCTCTACTCCAGTCGTCAAGCTCCCTGGTACACAGGTTAGAGACAACAATGAAATATCTCTGGGAGAAGAAGATGATGACATGGGTCTCATCAAACCCATTGGGTATGTGCTGAATCATGTTCACACATCATATTCTAACCAGGAATTACAGAATCACAGACCTTTGAGTGTTGCTTCTAGTAGTATTCCTGTAGCTTACAATGCTGTAGCTGGTCCTAGTCCTACAAAGGACTTATCTATGATAACTTTATCCCTTGGACCTCAATGTGTAAACTTGCACAAATGTGAGAAAGCTTTATGTGCTCACTGTAAAGAAAAAGGCTCTCAATATGAGAACGCGCCACTTGGATACTTGACTCTGGTGCCTCATCACATTTCACTCTGTTTAGGAATGATTTTGTTGATCTCCAATTTGGAGAATTTGGCATAATTCAAACAGCCGATAAGAATGCCCCTTTATATATCTCAGGGCGAGGCACAGTTCTAATTGAACATGAGTGTTGACAAAGCTTAAGCGCTAGTCATGCTCTCATCACATGTCACATCACGTGACAGCTTAAGTGCCATCATGGGCGCTCAGACCGGATCTGCTCCTGTCATATGTTGACAGTAAAGCATTGACCACATGAGGCTGTGCAGAATGAATACCAGCACGCTTCCATTATGCTATCTATTTTTACCTCAATAGAATAGCTGACAGTTCTCCGATTGCATTCATCTGCATCCGTTGATGTGCTTGTCAGTGTAGTATGCATAGTGTAGTTACCCTGCACCCTCTATGGTATATAAGGACTCTTAGATAGCCCAATTATGACAACTTTTCTCTGCTCTCTTACTTGCTCTTACAAGCAAACCTCCAAGCCTTTACAAGACTTACCACCAGTTTTACTAGCAAGACAAGTGTTTCCCTTATCGTACACTACCATGCGTACTTGTCGTACACTTTGCTTTCAACAGGTTATGGGCCCCAGTTAGCCTGTACAATATGCGAACCCGCATGTGCACGTCCAGCCCTTGGCTCACGCTGCACTGCAATCCCCGCACGTCGAGGGTACACTGATTAGCCTTGTTGAACTGGTGATGATTGTCCTTTGGGTCCAGATCAGACAAGTTTACCAGTCCCACTACTCACTACCCTTGGTTGTACAACACTGGCGGTTCATAGCTTGTTGGAAGCATTTACCCGCTCACAACTTGACGCTTACAAACCTTGCTTTATGCAGATCACAATGGCCTCAACTGTCATTGCCAACCTCCCCATCCTCAATGGCGCCATTGACTACAATGAGTGGCAATATGATGTTGGAGGATACCTCAACCGTTTCACCATGACTTGCCCTAACTTGGGCATGGTCACCCTTGGAGCTGTAATGTGTGGCACTATTACGCGCCACCCCAATCCCTGTCCCGCCGTGCTTGACAATGCCGGCAATGAAGTTTGACCTGCAGGCCCTGTGCTTACCCAAGCGCAAATTGCCTTGCAAAACGAATGGGACATGGTTGATCGGAACGCCATTTTGGCGATTACACAACAGCTTGGGAAGGAGATCCAAAGACACTCCTATGACACAAGTCAAGAGCTATGGGAATCACTCAGGAGCCGCTTTGGTGGCTTTACAGTCACCAATGTCTTCCAGAACATCGCTTGGCTCCAGGACTTCCAATTCTCCGGAACGGCTGATCCCACCACGGAGATCGCCGCCTGGGTCAACAAGATTAACACGTTGTCTGCAAATAATCTTGATATTGACAAAGCCGTCCAAGCGTGCTGGCTCATCCAGCAGATCCCGCCTGCTTGGGATCATGTTAAGCAGTGATTAACCTTCGAGTACTCCCAAAACGTCCTCTCCCTAAACGTAGGGATCGTTGCCGTCGCTGTCCGACAGGCATATGACAACGTGCAACAAGTGCATGCCAATGCCACCTGCTTCTCAGGGGTCTGCAATCACGGACAGAACCCCAACTGGAACCGCCAACATGGTGGTAATAATAATAATTCTAGAGGCAGCCGCCAATAGCAAGGGCAGCCGCGTTTGCAGCAGCAGGGAAACAACAATCCATGCCCGCCGGCGCAACCCCAGCAGCAGCAGAACCAGCAGCCGCCACCCCAGAATAACCAGTCTGGTCAGAATGAAGATCAAAAGAAGCGTGGCCGCTGCAGAGGCCAAAAGAAGAAGGCTGCAATCGCTGCAGCAGCAGCCACCGGCTCAGGCGCACCCGCTATCACTGGTGGCAGTGCCGACTCTTTTGTCCAGCCGGGACATAGTTCAATTGCCCCCATTGCAAACGCTGCAATGGTCTCTTCTTTGGCTTTCACCATGATTGCCAAACACTCCACTCCCCCCTCCACTCATACCCTTCTTGCTCAAATGAGCAAGGCCGAATCCTCTCCGGCCACGTTTGCCACGACCAACTCTGCATGGGAGATGCTGCCTGAAGGTAGGGACCCGCACAGATTGTGACGTCACAAATCCGTGACCAAATCCGCGGATAGGCCCTGTCACGGATATGGATGGATGGATCTGTCTGGATAGATGGATTCATCCATCTATAACACTGTCATAAAATTGTCGCAATGTATATCCATTATATATTAGAGCTACATTGAACAATATTTGTGCAAAAACCTTGAGAAAACAATAAAAGATGCTCCCATAATTTAGCCAACAAAATCAGGCCAAATTTCGGCTATCTTCTCTCTTCTCCAGAAGAGTTTAGGCCATATCTCACTCAATTCTACACCAATCTTCGCGCTTTTAGGCTTGTTTGAAACGCATTTGTTTACCGAACGTTTGTATATACAAAAAACAGCAGTAAAAAGTAACCGGATCCGATACAAGTACATTTAGTATTCTGACTACAACTTAGACATATTCAAACATCCTCTTCAATATTGAGGAGTTTACCTTCCCCAATGCGGTTGGAAATAATGTCCGATGCCTTCTTAATACCAGGGAACAATGGGGTAGAGGCCCAGGACCCCAGGGCCATCTTTGCACGAAAGGTGTTTGAACTCATATTGTGTTGCATGAAGTTCACCTGACAACGGCCAACCGAAAATGCACGTTCAGCATCCACAGATGAGGCTGTAAAAGATGTGTAAGTATAAGTCATATGAAGTAAAAAATAACTTACCTGGTGCACTGCAGTAATCCAAAGCCATCTGTGCAACAGCTGGACGATTGTTAGCTGCTATCATCCAATACTTCATATATCCACCAGCATCTTGGATTGTGGTTGAGGAAACCAGAGGCTCCTTGAGGTAAGTCTCAATATCATCAACAGTATTCTCTGAGACTGATGCTACTGGCACAGCAGTACGGTTCCATCGTCCCTGTGGTTTCTGTGGAATTATATATCAGTTATGCATAGAGATAAAAGTAATTAGAAACATACCATTGGTGCACCAGCACCAGTATTGGGTTGAACTCTCTGATACCTATTTTTCCACCGCTCAATAACAAGTTTCTTGATCCTCTTCTGTTCAGCAGTAGGATAATCCTGCCGTTTGAACCAATTCATCTTGCGATCAGGACACATAACTAGAAAATATGGGAATGAATAATAGCTTCAGGGATATCAATAACACTCACCAATAGCAATATAGTACATCTCACACTCTTCAGTGAATAAAGTATACTTCTCAACCATCAGTAAAGCAGCCTGAGCTGCAATACGTAAAATGGGAGATATATCAGCTTCATCATCACGAAGAGCTATGAGTGAGGCTTGAAGATCACCAAAGAGTGGAAGAACATCAATGATCAGAGGAACATCTGCTTGTGAGAACAAGCGAGTTGCCCGATCAAAAATCTAGAATAAGTGAATATTTGATTATATTGAATAATATTTAGGCTTACCTTCAGAGCCTCAGCCAAATCATCAGCTAAGTCCCACTGGTCATCTGATAACCGATAATGGCCCAACTTGTTTGCAGGAACCCGAGTCAACTGATCAATCTCAACTCGGAAGTAAAGATGAGCATTAAGACAAGCAAAGTCAGAATTCCATCGAGTTGGGACTCGCCGATCAAGAGTTTGCTTGGTTCCCTTCAAATCTTGGTTTTTACTGACAAGCTTGTCAAACTCCTGGTGGAGGCTTGTTGAATCGTGAACACGATGAGCTAATCCAGATACCTAAATAAATAAAATTAGAAAAATAAATCAATTAAAAATGAAATATTACCCTTGTCATAATTTGTGTAGCCATTTCCTCCTCTTCCTTACTCATCCTGAAGCCCTTTTTCTTCATCAGTGCAACCGCCTTATCACGAAGTGAATATACCGCTGCATGATTGAAAGCAGCATGACCATCATCATCAGCAATTGCATCATTGTCCAAGTCGGCCTCCTCAAGGACAGATTCATCAGACTCTGAGATATTACCTCCAGTAACAAAGTCTTCATCATCAACTGTTACCATGTGGGTACCCATCTTGCCTTTCTTGAAAAAGAAAGACATAAATATCTAAAAAAGAATTAAATTGAATATTTTATAATATTTTTCGGACATACCTTTGCTATCAAGTTCAAAATGTGTGCAGTGCATCGTACTCGCACAGCCATGCCTCGAAATTCCGGAATATATTGAGGAAGTGCTTGTGCCAGCTTGTTACAATTACTTGCATTATCCATACAAATGGATAACAACTAAGTTATTGGTCAAATAAAAGTATAATATGAAAAAAAGGATTTCATACTGATTTAGAGATCCCAAAACGTTTTAGACAATTAGCTACCACCTCAGCCAAATATTCTCCTGTATGCCTCTGCTTCAACCTAAATATTTATCAGAACAAATATTTTTAATGAATAAATAAGATTTACCTAATAAACTCCAGAATAGAGCGGAAAATTTGACCATTTTCATGCCATACCACCACAAGGCCAAGATATGATGCAGTTGTAGGTGCAGTCCATCCATCAAGGACTAGATGAAAACTGCCCTGCAATGACTATACACAAATTAGTCATAGATATATATGAATGAACCTGAAAACATACTAAAAAATGATCTCTGACTTCCCTGGATAACTCCTCATAAAGAAGGAGTGTGTCACGACCCAGAGTGTCTGGTGATGGAAGTATGGCCCCAGGTCGTAACATGTCAACCTCCATTTGATAGAGCTTGTCATTAACAATATTGAAGGGACGGTTATTGATAGCACATCGTAAGGCAATAAGGGCACGATGGGTGGCAAGAGAATAAGGGATCGATGGAGAAGGCTGAACAGAGGTCACCTGAGATCCAACGTTGTGTCGCTTATCACATGCCCTAACACCATGCAGGAGATTGCTTGTACCAGAACTAGTCTTAGCACGTGCACGACGAGAGAGGGGATGATTTTCGGGATCAATTTTACATGTGAAGACAAAAAACAACTCCCTAGGGTTGTGGTTGGCATCAAATTCACGGTCAAGAGTGATGTTGAAATGAGGGTAGGCACTGGACTTGAGGGATGAAAATGTGGCCTCTATTATTTATGTGAATATCTAATATTTTTTTCGAAAATTTTCGGTACTTGCCAATAATTTCCTCATCATCCAGATCCCACACCTCAATATCTGACTTATTCTTTACTGAGGTGTTCTTCTGGCGCTGCTGACGCTTGACAGGAGATAGCACAACTGGCAATGAGGTAGGTGCCTCATCATCAGATGCCTCGGGTGTGTGGGGAATAGATGCATAAGGAGTGGGGGTTCCACTCCCTGTGGGAGTATTAGTTTTCAACCGAGAATCCAGGGAAACAGGAATTTTTGAGGTTTTCTTGGCCCTAGGAGGCATTTCGGCAGGTTTTTGAGAGTAAATATCAAAGCTAGGGGTGCGCGTGGGGCTGGGGAGGGCAGGAACAGTCGAAACATCATGTCTCTGATGTTTTCTGACATAGGATTCAATCGGAGCTTAAAAACAATTTAATTATAGTAAATTAACCGTTTATCCAAATATCTATGTATATCCGTATCCGTATCCAACCAAATCCGTGCAAAACGGATGGATGTCACGTGAGTATCTGGATGTGACCCATCCGTGCGAGTCCCTACCTGAAGGGCATCTGCAAGGAAAAATGGCCTATCAGCAGGCCAAGCATCACGCTGTAAAGTGCTACGCGAAGCGCATGGGACAGAGGCTTGAGCGAGACACCTTGCCACCTCAAGATGGCTTCAACACCACGTTCTGGCAACGCACCACACCCTGTCCCCCTTTGCTGCTCATCACTCCTATGGAGTTAGATGATGACGCTGTCTCACTGGGTACTCCGTATGGGAGCGACTCTTATTTGTACGTACCAACTCATTTCCCATCTGGATCATTAGCTAACATATGTTCTGAGTCTGGGGCGTCACTCGCCCTCTCCTCCTCCCATGTGCAACTAGAGCGCCAGGCGGTGATATTGGAGATTTTGGACTTTTGTATGAACCATGTAATAAATACTAGCTATGATTGTACTGCTCCGCTGGCCTTGATGGCTGAACATGATGAAGTTCCCCCCACATTGAGTACAGTCCCAGAAAATGTGAAATGTGAGGTTGCATTGTGCATTGACTGCACTGCAATGGAAGCGTCCTATGGAAACGGGATGGATGCTCTATGGCTGTTAGATTCTGGTGCCTCGTGGCACTTCACACCATATTTAGACAACTTTACACAGTTAGATCAATTGGTCAAATATGGTTTTGTAACCACTGTGTCCAAAAGGCTCCCTATCAAAGGTAGAGGCACAGTCGTCATGCAGCATTATGTGAACGGGAAAAAGAAGATAAGCCGTATTTGGCCAGTCTACTACGTTCCCAAGTTTGTATCACGGCTCCTTTCGCTCGGCACATTTTTAGCCGAAGGCTTGAAAGTTGAAGCCAATCAAAGAAGGACAACCCTCTTTACGCCTTGAGGCAATGGATACATGGAAGCAGTACCACAACAGAATGGCGCGACAATCCATTATGTCTACACACGTGTTATGAATAACCGTGCATATGGCATGTCCGTAACTTTAGATGCCTTGACATACAATCTCTGGCACCGTTGACTCGGACACCCGTCTCATGACATCCTCCAAAAGGTCCGAGAACATACCCATGGTGTTGCACCGTTTACTCCTAGGGGTACCAATGTTTGTGAGGGGTGCGCTCTTGGTAAGCAGCACCAGAAACATTTTCCGCCTGTCAAATTGACCGCGAAACGTTATCTTGAGGTCATACACTCAGATCTCATGGAATTTCCCACCTTTTCGTACCACAAGTACAAGTGGGTAATAACCTTCGTTGATGAATATACCGGCCATGCAATTGTAGCATTCCTTCACCACAAATCCAAGGCATTAATTGCCTTTGCAAACTTCGCGGCAACCGCCAAGAATGCATATGGCAAGGTCAAATGCCTTCACACTGATAATGGAGGCAAATATTCATCTGAGGCATTTAAGAAATTCCTCTCACAACAAGGTATCAAACATACAACGTCTGCTCCCCATATTCATCAGCAGAACGGTTGTGCAGAGCAGTTTAACCACACCATATGCGAAAAGAGTGAAGCAATGCGATTACACGCAAACCTCCCAGAATCTTACTGGGAATTCACTGTTCAAACCATGGTATATCTTTATAACCGCACACCAATGCACTGATTAAATTGGCAGACACCCCAGGAAGTGAGGACTGGCGTTAAGCCAGATCTGCAACGATTAAAAGTATTTGGCTGTGGTGCTTTTGTGTATATGCCACCCAAGAAGCGAAAGTCTAAACTTAGCCCGCACTCAGAACCAATGCTTTTCATTGGTTATAGTGGTAACGCGAACTACAAGTTCATGCGGCACACAGAAGGTAATGTAATCTTCGAGTCATCCACTGCCATTTTCGACGAGGATTGGTTCCCCAAGAAGCCAGTAGATGCGACCCACCATAAAGAGGCAATAGAGTGTGGCAGTATTCCATGTCTTCCTCCATCATTATGCAATGATGACGGAAATAGTTCCAACAACACCCCTCCCCCTCCTCCGGAAAACCCTCCGATTGGTGCAGTGTTGCCAAACATCCCAGTTCCACCTGTGCCCGTGCCACCTCTGGCACATTCTCCTCCTCCGCCACTGGCACGCGAACCTACTCCGCCTGTGCCAGGATCACCTCTGAGATCTCCACCAAGAGATCCCTCTCCTGCTCCTCAGCCTCCGTTGAACGACTGGCAAGCTCCAGGTTGTGTGCCAGAACCCCGGCCCCAGGAACCACGCAGATCTACACGTGTTTCGCAACCACCATTGCATCCTGGCAACGTGTACAGCAAAAGGAGAATCCCGTCTCACATCATCCGCAACTACAGATGTGAAGGTGAATGGGTTCCTCCACAAGAGCGACTCGTGCGCCACCGTGCTTTCCAATGGCATGGTGCACGTCCACCTGCTCAAAACCTTGCACCTGAACAAATTGCGGAATGATGTGCACATATGTATTGGCAGCATATCGAGCAAGGGTTCTTACCTGTCTTTCCAGATGAGGAACCGGCTAATGCCAAAGAACCCATGGATGAAGACACCCTGATTGCTAGACTAGTGGAAGAAGGGGGGCAAGATTTGATCGACTTCCTTTGTGCAAAGTCGGCAGAAGTGATTGAGAAGACTGGGATTCCAAAGCAGCATTGCGATCTGAAGCATCTACCTGCTCAGGAGTGCACAAAATGGGAAAGTGCTGAGAACAATGAAATAAAAGCGCTAAATGATCGACAAGTATACAAGTTAGTTGATCTGCCCAAGGGGAGACGAGCAATCAAAAATTGCTGGGTGTATACGCCTAAGTTGGACAGATGATACCGTGCTCAACTGGTGGCTAAAGGATTCTCCCAGATAGAGGGAATAGACTTCAACGAGCTATTCTCTCCTGTAGTCTGGTACGAAAGTATGCGCCTTTTCCTCGGCCTTGCAGCTTTAGAGGATTGGGAAATAGAAGGCGTAGATGTTAAAACTGCCTACTTATACGGACATCTGGATGAAGAAATCTACATGGAACAGCCAGAAGGACACATAATTTCTGGCCAAGAGAAGAAAGTGTGGAGACTACATTGAGCGTTGTATGGCCTTAAGCAAGCCAGCTTGTCCTGGTGGCGCAAAGTATCCGCATCCATGACCAAACTAGGATTCAAGCGATGCAAATCCAACGCTGGCGTATATATTTATTGCAACAGTAAGACTGGCAAACTTGCCATTGCCATAGTCTACGTAGACGATGTGCTGTTTATGGGAAATGATTCCGCCCTTCTGAAGAAGAAGAAAGAGGAATTCAAGAAGCAATGGGATTGCAGGAACACATCTGGTAATGAGTTCCTTGGCATGTGCATCCATTGTGATCAGAAGAACCAGAAGATCTACCTAGATCAGCGAGACTATCTACAGAAAGTCTTGGAGAAGTTTGAGATGACAGCGTCAAAACCCGCTTCTACTCCACTCCCTGACGGCTATCAAGCCCTTGCTAACACCAAACTGGTTAATCCAACGATCTGACTCCGCTTCCAACAGGTGATTGGCTCCCTCATGTACATCATGATTGGAACACAACCCAACATCAGTTACGCTAATGTGCTAGTTAGGTAGTAGAAGTGAAATCAATATAAAATCACTATAAGTTGCAATGGGTCACTAAGTTCACCACTACTAACAGCTAGTGCTCGCGAACGAGTTTCGAAGGGGAGATAATCAAATAGATAGATAGGGAGGGAGGGTGGTAGTAGCTAGTGAGATGTCTCACTAGTAGTTTCGGTAGCTAGCGAGTGGGGGCTCACTAATGGGGTGGTCGCTAGACGACGACGGACAAGGTTGTTTAATTGAAATGTAACTTCGAATCCTAAATGACGGCTACGTCACTATAGATACCAAGATAAAGGATTCGCGAGGATAGTTAACAGGCCAGTAGCTAGCTGCACTGTGGTTATACCCTCCCGATCTAGTGAACGTACCGACTTGTACCTTCTTGATACAAGATGCGATGAGAACGCTAGTGATCGTTCGTCGATCAACTCGCTAGATCCAATCTATAGGAATTCTCGTTAATCTAATCTCACTTCCTTAATCTGAGGTCTCTATTGACCGAAGCTAAATCTTAATTCACACTAGACAAGTCACTTAATAAATCACTTATATATGATCTATCACTAGACGAGCTGGCAGGATTGCTTGTCCAACACGCTCGCTAGCGAAGGGTATTTATACATCGCGAGACTAACTAGATTACAAATAAAGGAATAGTAAAATATCGGATTTATCGGTTCGTCTGACCTCCGCTAGCTACCCTATAACCTGGGTTGAGGGTTCGCTAGGCCAATCGGAGGCCTATCTAGTTAT
>QFDT01000093.1:0-16161 GCA_003315915.1 Macrolepiota dolichaula | reverse complement strand
AGGTTATCAACCTACATACATATCCCAGCCTCAGAGCCATAAGAAGTGAACGGTATTTTCGTCTCCTCGTCTTTGATCTAGCCTGTGTCGTTCCTTACTCTCTATTGATTACTATTTCGCTCTTATGTTTACCCTGTACTCTGTTGAACATTGTTTCTGTGATAATTTCGGTAATGGTGTGACTAAGCGACTATCGTCACTGCCAAGCCACTGGCTGTGGTGGCTATGGGACCTCGGCTTGCAGCACTTCGTCAAACAAGATTCGTGGGATTGCTGTGCTTTAACCTCTTTGTTTCTCCTATACCAGCTCTTCTAGCGGTGTAATATGGATTTTGACTTTTGTAAGCATGTATAGTATTTCTTTTCTTCTGAGCCATATGCCGACCTGAATGATTAGTCTGCCTACCATTAATCTGTGGGTGCTTTCAGTTGAGGCGTTCGTATTGTGGCTGATTTCGAATGGTGCCTGTCACAGTCGGTTGTTCGTCATCGGTTTCTTCGGACGGAAACCAGCCTCCCAGAGTTTGCCCCAACTGCCACAATGGTGAGCCTGCCTCGTTTGCTGGAGGCAACATCAGTAACCGGAGAAAGCCAGTATCAGTCACTAGCGGGAAGAAGCGAACCTGGTTTGAGTTGTGTTGTGTCCCAGTAATTCCAATGTCAAGTAGTCATATCTGGATGTGCTCGATTTGTAACTGGCATGCAAAGACAACAGGGTATATTCCTAATTATTTTGACCAAGAAGCTGGCTTACTCTTTTACAGGTTTTCACCGCAGTTGCCGGGTACGGGTCAACTTCCGGGAGTGTATCAAGGTTATTATCCTCCACAAGGGCAACATCCTCCTGGGCCGTACCCTCAGCCCTATCCTCTGCAAGGAGGGTATCAACACTGAACAGGGTTACCCCGGGCAGCCCCAATATTGATCTATCTCATGTAATTATTAGTCTATGTATATATTTTCAGTGTACACTTCAAAGAGATTTCAGGAGAAAAATCATCCAACTCCTCCCAAATCTAATCACCCCCCAAGACAGAGACAGAAAGTGACAAAATAGTGACACAGGAACGGCCGGCGATGACGGGAAGAGCCTTCCGACATCCAATCATGACGCTCGGAAGAACGGCGACCAGCCGGCCACGTGCACAGCATGGCGTCCGGCTTTGGTTGTTGACGCAGCCTTTCCTCTCAACGACCTTGTACAGAACACCCGCACCAAACCCCTTCCTCTAAATCCCACAATGCATACGAGCGAGTACGACTACCTTTTTAAACTCCTCCTCATTGGTGATTCCGGCGTTGGCAAGGTTAGTAGCTGCCTCGTCATTCTTTCACAGCTTTAGCCCCCCCAAACTGACCTTTTTGGCCAGTCTTGCTTGCTCCTCCGTTTCGCCGACGATACGTATACCGAGAGTTACATTAGCACTATTGGTGTCGACTTCAAGATTCGTACTATTGAGCTTGAGGGGAAGACGGTGAAACTCCAGATTGTGCGTGGCTCTATCCATTTGACCCAGTGCCACGAGGCATCCAACCAGAGTATGGATGCTTCACGTCGTGTTTTCAGTGGCATTGCAGTCTTTGACATTGCTCCTTAATGAAAATCCTTATTGACTTGACTTGACTTTGATTCACTAGTGGGACACAGCGGGTAGGAGGACATCCGATACCCATCACTTTCACAATTAACACTTGCTTCAGGTCAGGAACGTTTCAGGACCATTACATCGTCCTACTACCGTGGAGCTCATGGTATCATTGTTGTTTATGACGTTACGGACAACGGTGTGTATCTCGTTTAGTGGATCTGTGGCCCTACTGATTGACTGCGGAACTTGTAGAAACATTCACCAACGTGAAGCAATGGTTACAGGAGATTGACCGATATGCTTCAGAGGGTGTTAACAAGCTTCTTGTCGGTAACAAGTCAGATTTGACTGGAAAGAAGGTTGTAGAGTACTCAGTTGCAAAGGTTCGTTCCTGGCATGCTCGAAATAGTACCGGAGCTCATGAATATTATTAGGAATTCGCTGACCAGCTCAACATCCCCTTTTTGGAGACCTCGGCCAAGAATGCAACCAATGTCGAGCAGGCTTTCTTGACAATGGCTAAGCAGATCAAGGATAGGTGAGGTTGAATGCACTATCGTACCCCCTCTTTGACCTTGACATGTTTTCTGCAGGATGGGATCCACCGCTGCCCCGTCGGGTGCTGCCAAGTCGACAACAGTTACGCCTGGTCAATCGGTGCAATCGCAGCAATCAAATGGTTGTTGCTGAACAACACCATCCCCCCCTTGTTGTATGACGTTATACGACGTTGTACATTGTTGATTTTTGAGTGAGGTGCTGGAATTCCGCTTCGTTCTATACACTGTTTGCGCGCATACACTCATTACTGTATGGACTGATTCCCCTCTTATTCATCTACTTGTTCTTTATATTAGTGCAGTCTCTGTCAGCGACGCAGTGGTGGTATTTGCGGTAATGTTTTCTCTGTGCGTTGAATAGATGTTGCTGTTGCTTACTCGGATCGTGACCTGCGTGAGCCCTTTGGTTGTTGGTTCCAACGGCAATCAATCTGTGGTTATCGAAGTTAAGCCATAACTTTATTTGTGGTTATGGTTGTGACAGGTTTCTGCTAGCACTGCAAGTCGACATGGAAGCACGTCTCTGTCTCAAGTCATTGTAAACCTATTTTTGGGGTGTGTCCTCGGTGTGCTGATGTATTATGTGGATTATAATGGATGAGGCAGGGGCGATTAATCAAGAAGCGCTTACATAGTGTGTGATGAGTGTGATTATATTTATAGGTTGTAGAAAATGGGTTTATCTCGAGAGTAATTTTGTGGAGTCTCGACCTTTCTAGAAGAGACTTAATTTGTGACACGGTTATCGTCAGCCTTTCGCCTGGGTGGCAGGAAGATGGAATGAACTAGTGCTAGACCAGGGTCTGGGGAAGTCGTTATCAAATCTGTCCCGCGAAACATGCTTTTTTACCGGAACTGGGTGTGCGAGGGGTAGACAATTCCCTTGGGGATGGTCAAGCGATTGTATATAAGGTGTATTTAATCGCCCTGAGATACGAGAGCTGGTCAAGCGACAGCATCAACATAATATACAGGCACCTCCAAAGCGCAGTGATGAACGGATATCGAAAGGAAATTACAAACATTCAAGGATCTGGGGCGACTCCTGAGTGTGTGACCCCGAGTCGGGAGAGATGGAGAGAGTGTACCTCGTGGTGCACGCGGTACTCGAGAGACGATCGTTTGGACAGGGTGATGGTCGTGGTCGAGAAAGAAGTTTGGGAAGAGATGTGGTGCTTCTCTCACTCTCTCGCAGCCGTAAGACAGACGTCCCCATCTTGACAGATCATGCAATAATTATTTCCAAAAACAGGGATTGATACAATTGTTCCGTGCGGCAGATCTGGAACTAGTTGTTAGTGTATAGAGGAAGCAAATAATTTGAGAGGTTTGTTTCTTCTCATCAGTGAGATGTTTATCGCTCCAGATAATTGGGGTTGGGACACATTGAATGGAATGGAATTCGAGTGTGTACCGCTATGAGTGTGTGAGCAGAGTTTCATGAAAATTTTTACGAGGTGGCATAGAAGACCTCTTTGTCGCCTTTGAATTTCCTGTATTTGGAACACCAGCAGAAGGGATTATGAGGCGAGATCCCCTAGTTCGCAAAAGTCTTGATTGAGCCAAAGCAATCTAGGCTCGCTCCTATTGCGGTATATCGGACCTGGCGATGAGGTTTTTTGGGGTATACAGATAATGACAGGCTAGTCATCCCCAGTCATCGATCATCACCCCCAGTCATACCAGTTCCGCACCACTGCGTTGATTATTAAACAAACGGCCCGGGACGAAGGTTTAAACGTTCGAGTATAGGCATGCCGCCCCCGACCCTATCCAGAAAACAGACGCGGACGACATTTTCGTGCATCCCCCATAACCCAATTTTGCAACAAAGAGTACCACATGAGGAGACAATTTTTTTATTATTGACAGGCATAATCGAGTGGCCAAAATAGGATTTGGAGCCCCGACGATCCGTGTAATGTGAACCAGCTCGAGTGAGATTAATTATTGGATCCCTTCCTGGGATTGGGCGCTGAAGCTGGAAGGCCACAGAGAGAGAGTTGATGGAGGTGTCGTAATACCCTCGCGGGTTTCGGCAATCGTGAGGATATGAGAAAGCCCGGAGAAGGAGGTCCCGTCCCGACGCGACGGGTAATGGACACATGTGGTAATTGCATAGCTGTGTGTTTCAAATCCCGAGGGTCAAATTCTTGAGGACAAAGGGGCGGTCAGGTGGCTTTTGTTAACCCCCGAGTGGTGGTCAACGATGAGGTAAAGTTGAACAAGAAGCGCCGGGGATGAATGGAATCCTAGACGTATTAGATTGCATAGAATCCCTCACCGGGAAAGGTATCGAGGATTCGGAACAGACATCCCCCGCAGGGATGTTACATACAGATGAATTGAACAGAATAAGATAAGACCAACATACGTCAGATCGTACCCCAAATTACCAAGGGGTTATCGACGTCAGAACGCCCCGTCTCAACTTCTAGCAACACAAGGTTCGTTGTCTGTTCTTCGAGGACCTTGCCTTAAAACCGACAGAGGTTACATTATAGGTATTGCTCCGCACGCAGGTCTGTGTTAACCTTGCGTACTATCTATTAACATTCTAGTGTTCTAAGCTAGAAGCGTGTTGGAATGAAAATAGAACCGGCCGGCGGCGTCAGCTATGTCGAGATGGTGTTGGATTTTTTTGCAAGTGATTCAATTCGGAACTAGCAAGAGGTCAGTCGAGTGAAATGAGATTTGGCTTGTGACTCTACCACTCGTATGGATATACGCCACCAGGTATACTGTGTATGTACTCTGTGGCGCCATTCGGAAGCGCAGTCCACATGACAGCTTGCTGAGATTTGATGCGCTATGGGCCATGTGTCTTGTTGCTCTTCAGGCTTGCTATCCTCGGGATGACCTCTAGACTGCCCAAGGTCAAATTCTAGACTATATCATCATCATAACACTGTGCGATGCAATCGGCATACGACACAATGGGAAAGGCGGGATTTCACTGTAATGGATTCCCACTTGGGGGAGGGCTTCCGAACCCTCCCCGCCTCCGATGATGATCGATCGGCCGCACATCGCTAGTATGGGTTCGGGATTCCGTAATAGCTATACACCCGCAGATGAGTGTGCCGCAGACCCGACCGACCCTCGTCAGGGAACAATCGAAAAAAAAAATGATATATGCATGTCAGAGCGGGTCGGACGTTATACGCTGTGCTGGCGCGGAGCAGAACAAGGAGGAAAGAAGAAATTCCATATGATACTTTTTTTTTTTGCTCGCGTGGCATGATTGACAGAAAGTGGGGCAACCGAATATGGAGAAATAGAATGCATTTTGCAGGGCCAAGCCCGAACATTACGGGAAAAGGCTGTTGGTTTCAAGGATTTCCAGTGCGGGCACATGCAATAAACATAAAAGCCAAAGAGAGCGCACACATTGGACACGGCTGCGATGGGAACGGTTTTGGTAACGCTCAAATATAAACACTGGCTGTTCAAGCTCATTACCGATGTAAGGGCTGATAGAGGTGTTGAGAATGACCCAGGCATCCCGTGATGTCTCTTGAGACTCTTCCGGAATTGAAATGTATCATATGGAGGGTGTGGTAGGTCAGTTCCATCGATGATCGATATCCAGGACCAGTCATATTGTTGTCAATTGATGAGGCCTGAGGAATTGATGACACCACCCGAGATGCCAGCCAGTGCCACTGCCAGGTGTAGTAATGTGTCGTCATGTGCAGAGTATATACACAGTCCATTTGACGTTCCATCGCAACGGCACAAGACTGCAGTATGTATATAAACGTGTAGGTGGTCAACTACAATGTCCGTGGACGTTGTGTGTGTTGTTCTTGTGTTGTATATAAAGCGCAAGGCGCATGTGTGATCAGATCAGGGAGTGATTATTGATAGCCATATCATTTCAGCTGGTAGATGTAGCAGAAACAGCATTCGGTGACCTCTCCACAGCCTGCCAGACACACGGGCATCGATGTGCGGGTATCAGGATCAGTCAAGGAAAGAGGGATAGAGGATGGTTTCCAACGTGAGGTTTGCTATGGAGTCCGTGTCACCGAGAACTCCATTTACAGCCGCAAATCACAAGGTTGGTCGTGTAACGATCAGGGTAAAGGGGCCGACACATTCTCTAGGCTGACACGAGGGTGTGAGGAAGAATCACACATTCGCCCTTGGGGGTTTCACGGCTCCTGATCTTAGCCACTAACCTTCCCAAGTAGGCAGGGGATGGACCAAAGTAGCGGAGAATAAATATATGGATAGTAATTGACATCTAGAAGCAATACAAATGATGTTGATATGATATGTAAATTGCTCGTTGCGCGACGAGAACGGCATTCTATTATTGCAGTCGGCTGGAGTGTGTCGACGGCTTTATCACGACAGAGACGAGCATTATTGCAAATGGGGGTGTGAATGTAGTGGTATGCGAAGGGTGCGAATGCGGGGATTGTTGTGCAATGGTACAGATGGAGCACGAGGGAGGGGATAGCTCCGACGGGCGAGAGAACGGGGTGCCAGACCCAATATGAATTGGGAAGAGAATGCAATGAACTAGGGGGGGAGATAGAATGAGCTAGAGGGTACTACGTGAAGGGTGTCGGATGCAGACCTGCCGAATGTTCAGAGACTTCTCGCCAAAGTGACGTCAATCAAAGTTCCACAGTAGTGTGACACAAGGATCATCAGAAATGTCGCTGTAGCAATCTTGTATTGCTATGCCGTGTGGACGGACAATGCTGTTTCGAGCGGCGACAACTGGCGTGCGTGGAAGGACCTGACCGGGTGCGAGAAAGCAGCGGCCGTTTTGCAGGAACACCATCAGGCTGTTCATCAGGCTCGCGTTTGCGCTTCGGCGCTTGTTTGATGTAGGGAGGCCGAGATAGGTCCTCGTCCATATCTGGTAAATCAAACTGGAGGAAGGTCGGGGAATGGTAGGGAAGGGGGATTGGTGCGACCAGGGGTGCATTGCAGACCACGACGACTGGTGCAGACTGAGGGCGGGTGATGGGTGTGAGTGGTGAGTCTGTGTAGGAAGACGAGAAGGAGTCTGTAGGTGAAGGGGGGACTAGTTGGTGGTTGTGAGTAATAGACGGGAAGGGTCAGGGGGTAGAAAGACTTACAGTCCCAGGAGGAGGGAGACCAGAGGGAGTGCATGGGGAGAGAGCACATGTGGATGGATGGAAGGGCTGAGAGAGTGCATTGCTTATATTGGCCTGGAGTGAGACTGACAGAAGCGAGCGAGCGTGACAGTGTCACACATGTAGCAGATCTCTCTCTCTCCCGTTGGTCTGTGGCTGTGTTCTTTCTTTTTCTGCCATGGCCTCTCTCCTCCACCGCACCAGCCTTTTCCGTCCTCTTCTCCGGCCCCGTGCCTACTCTCAGGCCGTTCAACTCCCCATACCACCCACACCTTCCTCTCCTAAAAAGTCTTACTTTGTCCCACGCAACTCGAATGGAAATCTTCCTGTCTACACAGACATTCGAAACAACGGCACCCGCTATCTCATTTCCATTCGGAATGTTGATGGACAGGCTCATGTGAGTCTCTTTTAGTCCATCTTCGCAACCAGTCTCATCTCATCTGACATCTCTCACATCAACAAAAAGGCCCTCGCGCGCGACCTCCGCATCTCCCTCTTCAAGGCACCCAGTGCCAAGATGTCCCGTGCAAAAGTACAGGTCCTCCAAGACAAAGACGTAGTCATCTCCGGCGGAAGGTACAAAAACGAGGTCATCGGGTGGCTGAAAGCACAAGGCTTCTAGTCCACTTGTGCTTTCTGCTGCTCTGCCACTACTACATACCTTTACTGTTTCATCTCTTGTTCTCGTGAGTAGTGTGTCGTCCCTTCTTGTTGATGCCATAGACATATCTCTCCATAATTTGATACCAGCTTTGGCCTTCCGGCATTCTGCCTCGACTGCCCCCCCTGGCCGGCAAAAACTCGCTAAAGCTGCTTTTGTCGACAGTTGCCCACGTACCAATATGTTCCTGGCCAAAGTGCATTTCTGACGGTTACATCACCACGGTATCATTAAGGAGTTGTTGGGAGTTAATACACTTATATCCAG
This sequence comes from Macrolepiota dolichaula, assembly GCA_003315915.1. Taxonomy (NCBI): domain Eukaryota; kingdom Fungi; phylum Basidiomycota; class Agaricomycetes; order Agaricales; family Agaricaceae; genus Macrolepiota; species Macrolepiota dolichaula. The sequence continues at coordinate 7,964 of QFDT01000093.1, read as the reverse complement.
CCTGTGTCAGCTCAGATTCGCCGATGAATAAGGTCCAACTGTACATGTGCCACGCACATATATACTTGCAAGTAACACCAATTTAGGGTTAGGGTTCAGGTGTTCCGACACGGGTCTCCTCTTTTCCGATCGATTTCGATGAGTTTAGGGCAATGACTCGAAAAAAAAACTGGGTGTTCCCTTTAAGTTACTGCTTCGACTCATCCATTATCATCCACAACAATGTCTACTCCAGTCATTATCCCCTCTGTCAATACCCCTATCCCACAGAGTGTCGGTGGGGCCGCCGTTCCCCTAGCCGCCCCCGCCCGCTCGACCCAGCGCGATGCAGGGAACAGCCTCGGCACTTTCGGAGTATGCATCTCACCCTAATACTCCGTTTATTCCTCCTCCTCATGTGTAATTTCTTTCTTACTCTTCGATGTAGGTCAAATCGGGTCTCGCACAGATGCTCAAGGTCCGCTCTTCTCGCTTGTTTTACAATACAATAGTTACCTTGATGCTTATATGTCGCTTATTTTATTAACACAAGGGAGGCGTTATCATGGATGTTGTCAACGCTGAACAGGTGTGTGCGTTTCGTACCCCTACTGGGTCAATTGTAGTTTTTGATGTTTCGCATCGACAAAGGCCCGTATCGCCGAAGAAGCCGGTGCCTGTGCGGTTATGGCTTTAGAGAGAGTGCCCGCTGACATCCGGTCTGAAGGTACCGCCTACTTCTATCTGTCGGCTGTGTGTATATGTGTGACTGATATCAGCAATCACCAGGTGGCGTTGCTCGTATGGTATGCTATTACGGGTTTTGTCCGGAAACCGTTTCCAAAGCCAATATGATTCTCTTCTAGAGTGACCCCCGCATGATCAAAGAGATCGTGGATGCAGTTACTATCCCCGTTATGGCCAAAGTTCGGATAGGTCACTTTGTTGAAGCCCAGGTAAGTGCCGAGGGACAGAGAAGGCCTATCTCTTTGTTGAAATTAGGATGATGGTTCCAACACCGAATAGATCCTACAGGCTATCGGCGTGGATTACATCGATGAATCAGAAGTCCTCACACCCGCGGACGAGGAGCATCACATCAATAAACATAATTTCAAAGTCCCTTATGTCTGTGGCGCTCGTAATCTCGGAGAGGCGCTCCGCCGCATATCCGAAGGCGCGGCCATGATTCGTACAAAGGGCGAGGCTGGTACTGGCAACGTTGTCGAGGCTGTCCGCCATGAACGCACTGTTATGGCAGAGATCAGGCGCGCCTCCTCGATGAACGAGGAGGAACTTTACGCTTTTGCCAAGGATATCCAAGCTCCCTTCCATTTACTGAAGGAGACCGCGAGGCTGAAGCGTCTACCCGTTGTCAATTTTGCTGCTGGAGGAATTGCTACTCCGGGTAAGTAGTCCCACGCGACTCCCACCGACTTCTCGAGAGACTTTCGAAAAGGAAGATGGGAAGGCTGACTAGCATTGTGTTATTTTAGCTGATGCTGCTCTGATGATGCACCTTGGGTGTGACGGAGGTACGTATACCCTATTCCGGCATGTCCATCTTTGCTTATCGTCGCTAATGATTTCCAACTGTGTCTCGCTTAGTCTTCGTCGGGTCTGGTATCTTCCATGTCAGTCCTCTGTCTGAAAGATTGAAATGAAGGAGAAAACGGAACGTGCTGACTTTTGATTTACTCGGGCTTCTTTAACAGTCTGGTGACCCCGCTAAACGTGCTCGTGCTATTGTCCAAGCCGTGCGTCCTTCTTCTGCTGCTTTGGCGCAATTCAGCCCTGTATCGATGCTGATGCTTGAGTTTAGGTGACACACTACAACAACCCTAAAATCCTGGCTGAGGTTCATATCTTTTTGTATCTGCCGCGTTGTCGAGTCTTGATTGATTGACATCTCCCCTCCCCCGTATTTTAGGTATCGGAGGACCTTGGTCCCGCCATGGTTGGTTTGACTATGTAAGTGATGTTCCTCCGCTTATGGGAGATCGGAAGAATTATAGACGTTCGCTAATTACCGCTCCCACTCTTCTTCTTCTCCAGTGACAAGCAGCTTAAGGGCGGAGAGTATGCCAAACGTGGGTGGTAAACGCCTAATGGTCGGCCCCTGTTACCATGGGGTTTATGTGTGTGTGTGAAGAGAAACGACTGAAGAAAAGAAGAAGATAAAAAGAACCATATGTTTTATAGAGATGCGCGATTTTTCGGGACAGCCCCCTTTTCTATCGCTATCTATTCCTAGAGACGGAGGGATACTGTTGTGTTTATGTTTGTATTTGAATGTCTGAAATGTAACTTCTGGTGCGACGTTTGTTTAGTGAGGAGTCGAAACGATTATGACGTCACACTCGACAAACACATCGTCTCTTCGTCTCTTCCCTCCTCTCTCTCTCCGCAGGTCTTTCACGAGAACCACAAAGTGCCAAACACACACTTTATTCAAACATCTCGTGTGTATTTATGGTATCGCAGCCCTCGATGGGAAATAGTAAACCAGAAGATGCGAACCAAATGCTGAATGACTTTTTGTCGGTAAGGGAGAGGGGTCAGGCCTGTACTTCCAATTCATCGGATACGGCCGCCGTTTCGAGACCACTAAAAGAAGTGTCCTTTTGTGCTGATTGTGAGGGCCTCTCTCTTGTTTAGCACGACCCAAAGGCACGGTATGCGTTTGACAGTGAGAGGGATAGTCCCGAATCGGAGTTGTGTCGACACCTTAACAAGGGGAAGGGGTTTGAGGAATGTGTCACGGTGAGTGGTGTGTTTACTGTGTCCTGTATTCTCCTGCGGAAACTCAATAATTCTTTTTTGTTGTATGCATGCGTGTGTGTGTGTGTGTGTGTGTGTAGCTCAAGATGAATTCTCGAAGGTTGTTCGAAGCAATGCAAAAGTATGGCTTCTTCTGCGCATTGCCCTCTAACCCAGAGAAGACGCATATGGAATGTAAACCTATGCCTTAGAGCGGACAAGTCTAGAGGTCTTTTTTCTGAAGAGGGAATAGATCCATGTATACGACTGGCACAAGGAACGTAGAGCGGCGACGTCAGTTACATATTTTCATTTTGGAATGCGGCTCGGGGGGTATAATACAACCAATTGTAGTCATGCATGCATGCGCCGCGCGCTCAGCAACGATCCCTTGAAAAACAAAAATGTGTCTAATCTCATATCCATGTCACAAAATCTTCCCCGCCTATGTGCATAGCCGCGCAACTCATGCCATGCGCACACATCACGAATCGGTCGCGAATTCTGGTGGTACACCATCAATTCCTAACATCCCATGTTTGGCTTTTTCTAGTTGCGCATCTGCGATCCTCTTTCTAGTCTCCGCCATACGTAAATCGATGGTAGCCGTATCCAATTCGTGCAGTGCCCGCCGAGTGTTTCTGGATATCTGGTCGTGATCTTGATTGAGGTGGATACGATGTGACCGATACCGTGCAAGCTACAAGGAGATATCAGTTTCATGATCCAAGGATTAGCTACGACAAAAATGGACTCACATCAAGCTCAAGAGGTGCAATATCGTATCTGCTTTTCGAACCTGACTGTTCTGCACCCTTTGCCCATCTGACACCCAATGGAGGCGTGATCTTCACAAACTCCAAAGAGCGTAGAACCGGTGGTTCTTCTTTTGAATCCTTCATCACCGGTCGACGGTCGGCGCGAGGACCGGTGGGATACATCGGCCCAGACGCGGGGATAGGCACAGGCGCGTGTACAGGAACGGATCCCATTCCAGGCGTTGACGAACCGCCATGATTTCGTGGTCCTTTAGGTGGAGATTTAGACGTCCGTTGCCATAGGCTAGCACGAGGACCTTTGGGTGGGGATGGCGACCTTCCTCGTGAGTCTACTCTCATGAGGTCCGGTTTTGGAGTTATCGAGACTGGTCTGCCGATGGGTTCTGTTTTCGAATGGGGAGGTTCGGGTAGATCCGCCCTAACGAGCTCCTCCGGCGTTTCCGATATGATAGGATGGGTTGGCGTAGCTGGCATAGGATGATCTTTGGGGGAGGGAACTGTCGGTACTGGGGCTAGCTGGCGTGAGCCTTCCGCTGTCGTCGTGGTTATTTTTGTGACATTGGGCGCAATGGGAAGTGGTTCTTTGTCTGGCGCAGGAGCCGTAGTGGTGGTGATAGGGCGTGAGGGAGGCGCAGCAACATCCGTCTGTTTAGGTGACAGCAATCGGGAAGCCAAAGTCGGAGGACTAGGGGGAAGATTTCCTTCCTTGATGCTCGGTGGTGGAGATTTATTATTGTTATTACGAATATTATTATTATAGGTGCGCCGAGGAGAACGAGAACGTGTGCGGGAGCGAGAACGAACACGGGACCTAGAACGTGGTCGAGGACTTGGTGGACTATCTGAAATGGAGTGATTGCCGAGTTTAAGTCGTTTGGTGGGAGGGCTGCGACTCCGTGATGCGGGTCGAGGACGATTGCGGGCGGGTGAGTAAGGTCGTCTGCGTGGGGAGCGTGTGCGTGACCTCCTTGGAGATCTTGAGCGTGAATACCGTCTAGGAGGGGGCGAGCGGGATCGACGACGGAAGGGTGATCTGGACCGAGAAGACCGGCGAGGAGACCTGGAACGGTATCCCGAGTCTGAGAGACATAAGATGAATAATATGGTTATGACACGAGGGATACAGACCGTAGCGTCGTGGCCTGAATCTATCGTCGTCGCGCCTGCGGTCAAAGGGCCTTGTATCTCTTCGGTGAGGGTCTCGCCAATCACGGCGGCGATCAAATTCTGGCCTGTCTCTGGGTCTATCGCGCTCCCAGTCTCTCAGAGGAGGTCGTCTAGCGGAGTACGAGGCTATATATGTATCTGTTTCTGACGTTGGTGGTGGTGGCCTTGGGCGTTGCCTGTCTCTGTCCCTGTCGTCGCGGTCACTGCGGAAGGGTGTTGGGGTAGAAGCCATGGGTCGGGCAGCAATACCGTCACGAGGAAGTCTTTTATCGTCTTTTACAGGAGACTCTGGCTTTGGAGGGAGATGTGCCATTGTGGGGAGGAGAAGAAGAGATTGTTTGGTTTGTAAACAAAGGATGGCTGGGTTGCCTCCACTCGCCTCACTCGCCCAGCTGGAGCACTCGCCCTCCAGCGACGACGGCCTCCCTGCTGCTCTTGAGGAAGATCTTCGTGCTTATGGCTGCAAGCTCATCCACCAGGCTGGCCTTCTGCTCTCTCAGTCAGTCAATCCGCTCCTTTCGGCCTATTCCTCATCTATCTCTCTAGGAAACAAGTTGCAGTCGCTGCGGCACAAATCCTCTTCCAGCGCTTCTGGTATGTCAGCTCCATGAAGCATTTCGGCGTCGCCGTCTGTCTGTCTTGCTTGTTCCGTTGGCCAATACACTCATCTCTGGTTTCAGGACATAGGAATGGGCGCGCTCTTCTTGGCCTCCAAGTTAGAGGAATGCCCGATTCGCATGCGCGATTTAATCAATGTCTACGACGTACTCCTGCAACGCGCTGCACATTCAATTGGACCCAAGGCAGACACTCCCTTCAAGTATCATCCTATGTCGTACTTTGGGACCGCGTTTTATGACCTCAAAGAGTCCCTTGTTGTCGCTGAGATGCAAATCCTGAAACGCCTTGGATTCAATGTACACGTTGTACTACCCTATGGAACTTTGATCAACTACCTTCAAGTCCTAGGGCTCATCAAACAAGAGAATGCATGTACAAAGGCGTGGGGTTACCTCAATGATGCGTCCGTCGTGATTTCCCCTTCATTCCGCGAGCCGCGACTGATATGAAGATATAGATTCCAGACGCCGGTTTATGCGCTTTACCAAATACCAACAATAGTCTGCGCTGCTATTCTGCTCACGATAAGACACCTGAACATATCACTACCGTCAAAGGCTCCAAACTGCTGGTGGGAGCTGTTTGACGCGTGCTGGGAAGACATGTGGAGTGTGTGCGGGTATATCATGCGGCTGTACCGGGAACGGCCTGAGGCTGAGCAGAAGCGAGTGCTGGGACTTGTATCGAAAAAGGATGTGCGCCGGTGGTTGGAAGATAATGTAGCGGACCAGTAATATAGTCACGTGTTTTTCCACTCTTCTCTCCGAACTACGACATGCTCGACCTCTGTTCTATATCTCACAAAGGCATGATTTGTCCTGTCCCAATTATCCTTAAATTCATCATATATACACAGGCGGTGTCGTGCTCTGGTCGCGCTCATTCACCCCAGAGGCTGCTCATATAGCTTCTTCTCCTGCCTCCCCAGTTAACTCCCTCGTTCGTGAAGCACTTATCGAAGGTCGCACCACGGACGACAAGTACGAAAGAGACGGATATGCGGTCAAATGGACCTTTGTGAACGACCTTGAACTCATTTTCGTCGCAAGTACCAAAAAACCACACAGCTTCCGCAGTCTCTCTGACACAGCAGGACAGGTTGCATACCAGCGCATTCTCCAGCTCACATACGTCGATGAACTCTTGCTTGCTCTTAAGGCTTTATTTGTCAAGTGCTACGAACCTATCATCACTGCCTTTGTCACCTCCCTTCATGCTCTTAACTCGGCCAAGGCTGCTGCTCTCGAGCCCACCTCTTGGAATTTCGCCAAAATCTTCGATAAATGGGATAATATCTTTGACGATTTGCTCCGGAGTTTGGAGGACAAGGTTCCTTGCTTTTTTTTTTTTGCTCTCAATCTCAAAAAGTGGCTCACCTAACGTTAGGACCGTCGATCGCGTGGTCGACCTACAATTCGTTCAGCCCCAAAGCCCATTGAGACGCCTCCATCTGACGACCAGAGTACCGGTGAGTTACCGGTTTTACATTGTGAATAATTTCATCATTTGAGTATTCATCAATTTTAGAACCTTCCGTCGATGTCGATGCTCCCAGAGACGAACAGCAGATAGCGAGAAACCTAGAGGCGCTCAAGAGCAGGTTGCGTGGCCGGGGTGGTCGGCGTGGAGGGAGGGGCGGAAGGCAGGGGATGATAGAGAGCTGGGGAGGGCGGGAGAGTCCATCCAATTCCGAGTGCGCTCTTTCAATTGCAAATGAGACTTCCTTTCCTGATCCGGTGACGGACACAATAGCTCCGAGACGCCAACCAAACGAAAAGCCAAAGCCAAATCCAAGCGCACATGGGGCGATTCCCAGCCGACAGAAATGGATATGGATGCACTGGATTACAGTATTGACAAACCTGCCGATGGAGATACAGGCAATGCCGAAGATCTTCAGGCTCTCGTTGACCAGTCGTCTCTTGGCTCGAGGAACCGTGATGGAATGTACGAAGTCAAAGATTGGGAGTTTAGCAACAGCAACGACATACTTGCTGATGTTATCAAACCCCTGGACAAGAACTCGTCCAGTTCTTTGGGGACACTTGGATCATTGTTTGCGAGGTTGACTGGTTCTAAATTTCTCACCGAGGCCGATCTCAAGCCCGTGCTTGAGGGCATGCAACAACATTTGATGAAGAAGAACGTCGCGAAGGAGATTGCGGAAAAGGTCTGCGAGGGCGTTGGTGAAAGTTTAGTCGGCAAGAAGGTCGGCGGCTTCGAAAGTAATATCTCATATTATTCTCTACGTTGCGACCATATTGATATATGAATTATATGTAGCCACGACCACCGCTGTCCGCAAGGCACTTTCCACCTCTATCACTCGTATCCTAACACCAAAAACCTCTACGGATCTCCTTCTCTCGATACGCACAAAACTCTCATCTCCCCTTCCCTCTACACAGCAACGTATGCCTTACAGCATTACGTTCGTCGGCGTCAACGGCGTCGGGAAGAGCACCAACCTCTCAAAAGTCTGTTTTTGGCTGATTCAAAATGGATTACGAGTACTGATTGCCGCCTGCGATACATTCCGGTACGTTGTTCAGATGTAGTAACTAGGCGTTTGTAGTCTGATGTTTTCCCCATCTTTTGATCCTAGGAGTGGAGCGGTTGAACAGTTACGGGTTCACGTCCGGAATCTCAGTATGCTCG